>JBAMJV010012517.1:7500-82482 GCA_037951105.1 Echinarachnius parma
CGTACTGCATTCGTAGGTCTAGTCGTGTCCTGTGTGACCAGGACTTAAAGGACGATCTTAGTGTTAATTGTGACAGCTACGACCTTGCTGTTGGTACGAGGCGCGGCCCGAGCTATAATGTCTCCTTTTATTCCGAAACAGTATGTTACTTTTGCGAGTACATAGTGTGTGCAATCACTGAGTGGAAAATGGAAGACAAATAATATCTGACTTGTATGTGTTACTTTGCATAATTGTGGAGAAAATCTTGTCAGACCAAACCTTTGACTCTGTAAAAGGTCAAATTAAATCCAATCAAAATATACATACTTGGATTAATCTACCTATATATCTATCTATCTATCTATCTATCTATCTATCTATCTATCTATCTATCTATCTATCTATATATCTATCTATCTATCTATCTATCTATCTATCTATATATATATCTATCTATCTATCTATCTATCTATCTATCTATCTATCTATCTATCTATCTATCTATCTATTTATCTATTTATCTATTTATCTATCTATCTATCTATCTATCTATCTATCTATGTATCTATCTATCTATCTACCTATCTATCTATATATCTATCTATCTATCTATATATCTATATATCTAGCTAGCTAACTATCTAGCTATATATATCAGGCTATAGTTCATCCATACGTTGGACAAAGCCCTCATGACATTTCTATTCTCTTCTGTCTCTAGCTATCCTAGTCCACGCGGTCGTTCCCATGTATGATGTTAGTTCATCTCTCCATATTTTCTTTTGCCTTCCTCTTCCCTTCCTTGGTTGCCATTCTGATTGTCCCGAAGTCTTGCTACATGCCCAGCCCACCTCTAATTGTTTTCTCTTACTATCTCCATGATGCCTTTAACCTTTGTTTTCTGTCTTATAACTTTGTGATTGATTTTGTTGATAAATGCTACATTTTTTCTCTCCATAGCTCGTTGAGTTGTCACAAACCTCTGTTCTAGTTCTTTTGTCAATGACCATGTTTCTGATCCTTATGACTGTCATGGTTGTTAGAACGCATTGGTTCAATATTCTTCTTAGTAGCATGGGTATATATATTGTTATCGATCAACATTGTCTTTGTATCTTCCAAAATTCATTCATCCTGCTTTTACTCTTAAAATTACTTCCTCTTTCGTGGTGACTTGCATTAAAACACCTGTTAAATACCATTCGTATATATAAAACACCGACTTTAACATATTGTAGTCCATGACCGTCTGGAGGTCTCACATTTGTGTAAGTCATTTACAAAATACTACTAGATTCTGCAATCTCCATTGAGTTCATACGGCAGGGCCAAACAGGTTACCACATCCAATATGTTTACCTGCTCCCTATGCTGGATTTTGCAATATATATTGAGATAATACAGGGCGCAACAGGTGCTGTAGGTTACTTTTCCGGACAGGCCACCACTTCTATTACGGATCGTCAGCTATTATACTACATGTATAGCATGGCTCGTCAATCTCCTGACACACGGAACCCGAGACCTCTTTGCTGAGACTATGAACTCACCAGTCTCTCTGTGTATACATATAACGAACCCGACTAAACTATATGTTACCCGATAGAGCACGTTCATTAATTTTACAGTCACACATAATACCCGAAAGGCCTTCCTGTAAGATCCACGTATTTTCATTGCTCAATGTGATGTATTTTATTATTTAATTCCAGATCAATTTGGAAATACACAGCCTGCCATACTTTTTATGTCGTTTTGTAACATTGCAAAAAGACTTCTAATCGCATTCAGCCAAGTCCAACGTGGCGGCCGAGTTTAAAAAGTAGACTCACCCCTTGGTCGATTAGACGTTATCTACTATAACGGTCATTATATTAATTGTGCATGCGTTTAATACTTGACCTAGCACACCCTTGCTTGTGCAACGGCAGAACCAACTCTGATCGTCATGATCGTGGCGCTGATTAGGAAAGCTCTTCGTCCGCGATGCGTTCAACATTCATCGACGTTGAATAAATGGATGCTGCATTGACATCTATAGAGATGAGGCAACAAGTCACCATCTTTGATTTCTCATTCCATTGCGACATATTAGTACTACTGTTCTTATGCTCGTGCATTCGTGGGCATTATTGTAGAGCATTAGGATCAATTATTATTTCAATCTTATCATGATAAAGATGGGCACGGGATAAATCAGTACCCGTCTTAGCAGTCACTAGCTGTCTTGTCTGTAGCAGACAACCTGCCTAAAGTGGGCACCAAAGGTGGTCTCTTGCCTTGCAGGGGAATCGATAGTATGGAACCCTTCTGTATTTAAATACGTCGCATGTCTACAGTGGCCATTTGTTTTTCTCAGGTGGGAACTCATGTAGTGTAGGTTTGACTGTAAAATGTTATGGAATCTGTCTAATAAAGGTCACCTGTCTACAGCAATGTAAACCGTTTGTATTGATCCCATCTGGTGTTCACTATACACATGAATGACAGGATTGCTTGAATAATGAAACCTGTCTATATAGGTCATCTGTCTACAGGGCCCACTAATTTGCTTACCTCAGGTGGTCACTATACACAGGTTTGGCTGTACTTTATCAAGTGACTTATATCGATGGTCCGCGATGCTCCGAGTCCTTCTCATCATCGCTTCCAACCAAAATTACTAGCTAGAGCTACGCCTGGCCAAGATAATGAACGAGTAGGTCGAGGGAAGTGGCAGGGTGAGGAAGCATTGCCATTAAAACTGACATTTGATAGTCCTGTGGGAGTGTAGCATGTACTGCACAACATTACAAACAATAAAAACGACTAAAAGGGCGAAGTATAAGACAAGCATGCGTGATTATGTGCAGGTATTCCTGTATTACGTATACGTCCCACTTGTAGATTAGATTTCAAGTCTCGATTTCTTGAACAGCAGAAGAACCACACGTTTGTCAAATCCTGTAATAATCAGCAGGGTAGACAAGGGCCGATCATTGCTTATAGGCAGTCTGAGAGCGACAGGTAGAGGTGGACTGGAGAGGAGGGGGAGGAGGGGGAGGAGGGGAGAGGGAAGAAGAAGGAAGAGAATGAGAGGGGGAGGAGCCGAGGAGGAGTGTGATTCCCAATCCAGAGAGAAATTATAGTTAAAACTACCTACTGATTAAGTCTTTTTTTTCCCCAATTGAGGGAAAAATGGGTAAGAAACAAGGGAGAAATAACGAGTCTCTTTTTAGTGAATGAGGTAATCGTAGAGGGCTTTTTCAGCTGATTCAACCGGAGCCGTATTTATGGCTCTGGTTATAACCATCGATATGTATACGATATGTGTTATATCACTGATATAACCCATAACGTAAGTTGACCACGGGCTTTAATACGGATCACTTTGATGGTGTATTTTCATTATATTTCTCATTGCATTATGCAGTTCTACAATTATAAATGAGACCGTTCTTTGGACGTGTTGGAGGTGGTGTAGTGATGGGCAATAATAATTGACAGGGTCATAAAAGTCTTGAAGATGAGCTTCCAACTCACAGTTGAATGGACAGATGCATACCATGCCCAGGACCATGCCACGTACTGAGGCGAGAGGCCAAAATATAACATTAAAACAAACAAATTATCATGCTTGGTGGAAGGTCAACCCTTTAGGAACAATTCGGATTTTGGTACAACGCGCATTCTCCATAGATGCCACCACTCTCAAGATAGCATTGGTGTTTCACGGTAACCACCCTGAACAGCGAACCTGTTAATGAAATAGACTTTGAAAGTGAAGTATATGTCACTGTATTGCCAACTCGGTTCGTAGCCATTTACCGATTAAAGAATAACAGGAAATGAACGAACAAAAATAAAATATTATGAGTGCTTGGCTATTTTTCTCGAAAGTTGCCATTTTTATTTAAAACAAACTACTAATTTCCATTCCGCCAATAGTCCTTTAAACTATTGCGCCACCGTCGTTATCATCATTACCTATAAAGTATACGTATTCTGAGAAACATGCATGATACTCAATTTGTCAAATCTATGCAATGAAACACAACTAATTTCCATTCCATAATTGCTCAAAATATATAATACTGTTGTCCTTTAAACCAAAGCATGGTCACCACCATCGTTATTATCACTGTTATGATGCGGCTCCGTATTATACCTCCCCCGATGATAATAATAATACCATAACGTTCATGCTATTAAACCAGTGTATCCTTCTCGCGGGGATGCATATAGAAACAGTAGGAGTCCTTCATGCACACTCACATTAAAGGTAGTTCAGATTCGTCAAATCAGATGCGCGGCGCCATCTTGCGTACGCGTTGTGCACGGTGCGTGATGCACGTTAGCTCAGTGTCATGCGGTGCGCGCAAACTAGCCTAGTTCAAAATGGCGACCCGCTCTGTAGCATCACCACGCTTGATGCCCTTTAATTTCATATGTATACATGCATTTGCTCCATCCTCGGGGCACTGCAGCGGAGCCTTGATGGAAAGCCATCTCGGGTAATGCTCGGTCGAGAAAGAGATGTAGGGATAATAAACGAGAACGATGCATAATAGGAGACGGATTATTCGCTGCCATGCTATTAAAATTGCCATTTCAAGCTCGCAGTAGCGGGAAATAGTTCTCCTTTTAGCGCTATATATGATCGCAGGACAGTATAGATGGACACCCCAGGCAATAAGGGTGCTTGATCTCAATCGTAAGTATCATGTTATTGTTATCGTTAGTGTGGGGAGAAGGGTAAGTGTTGGATGGGATGGTACAGTGAAATAATGATAATGATACAAATAATAATAATAATGATAACGATACGACTCCCGTAGTATTTCCTTTTCTGTGGTATAAACCAGCCAGAAATCTTGCTTGATGAACATCATTATATTCATATAACGATACAGAAAAGACTAATAACAATGCTAGTTACTACAATGCTTATACTTATCATGATATCAAACCAAACAAAATTAATATTGGTATATGGTAAAAACTAACCACAAAAGATGATCAGATCAATTCGAACAGTGTGCATCTTTAAGTTGAAAGAAAAGGAAGATTACAAAGTCATTATGCAATACATTTAGCTTATGATCCAACCACTGTTTACGATTCTTGTACCCTTTATGCTATTTACAATGATTTATACTAGCTTGTACATGTCTGTACATGAATTTCCCTTTTTATACTTTTGTTTTCATGAAAATGGGAATAAAATCAATTCGATAAAGTTAATTTGACAACACTGATTAGGAAATAATTGAAAAATGAATCACTGTTGTATATTATTGATATCACTCGATCAATATCTGGCGAACATTTCTGACTTGGTCATGTCTGGAAGGAAGCGGTGGTGTAGCGCAAGGGGGGGGGGGGTGGTGCACCCCAACAAAAATGACAAAACAATACTAACACGAAGGGGGAAATCCTTTATAAATTAAAGAAAAGTGTGCCCCTCCAATGATTCATGTGCCCCCTCCCCCCCCCCCCCCCTCCCCACATCCAATCGACCCGACCACTCCTACACCGCTGGAGAGAACGGGAAGGGTTATTGCTCCGGTCTATTCATCATCAAGTCTAGGGTCTTCGTCAAGCAGATGTTTCTGTCTCATTAGGTTTTAATTTCGCAAATACTCGATCACCAACTCTCATTTTCATTCCATAATAATAGTTAGGAGGCCTTGACTGCATGCATGACAAATGACCCGCTTTGATGACCCCAAATCCCTAGAACATCACGATCATAATTAACTGACAATGCTAACCAAGGATCTGAATTTTTCGCACACCCTCGCCGATGTTTCCACCTTGGTTCATACAGATTGCTCCATGCGGCGCATTTGACTATCCGATGAATAAATCTTTGAGATTTTGAGGAGCAGCGAAACGAGGAAAGCGTTCCATTTCTTATCTTGCCACGAATAATATTCGCACCAGTTGAATAACCCACATGACAAATCTCGCGATGCAGGCCTGGTTATTTTGGACGCAATTGCAAAACCTGATCGATAATCAGTCCTGTAATACGACGAACACACCATTAATATCATAAAAACATACGGATTAATCATATTATATACCTTGATACAATATGGTCGCGTCCGCAAACAAGGTCATTATATATGCCTATATACAAGGCATATGAGGAACAAATCACCGTGTTTCCAATTTGTTCGAATTCCATTTATGGGTCGAGGTTGGGAGTGTGACATTTGCCCGTTGAAATTGTAATATATATTATCTTATCTCAGATGAGTGGTAGGCAAGCTAGCTTTGCCCTGCAAATGAAACCCCTCGAAGCATTTCGGTAAGGGTGTAAACATATATGGTCAGATATACTTACGAAGATAACGCCACATGTGTATATTTATTTCACAAAGCGCATGATTTATTATAGTAAAATAATCATCGTCTTAGAATTCGCACTTGTTCCTTCTTCGATTTCATATAATACGGATCCCTCCGCCAAAATGACCTTGTAATCTTTCTTTTGGTTCTATGAACTCAGTTGAACTAAATAATACAGACCATGACTGGTGTACATTTAACAATCTGACAAGTCATAGTTGCCGTCGGGGAACTCAAGAAAAAAAATTGTCGCTTATTTTTCTCGAGACGATTTCATCCACCGGGTTAGATAACTGTGTGAGTGCTGCTACATGAGCAGATCGCGTAGTGTTTCCATTATAGTTCTAGTGAGATTAACACAGGTATGATAGCAAATTAAATCAATGGAAAAGAATTGTAGAAATATACAGACACATATAGAAATAGAGAGGAAGGGGATAGAGGGAAAGATTTATTTGAAATAAAATAATGAACGAAGATAGAGAAATGTTGAAAAGAATCCCGGAAACGTGTTAAGGAAAGAAAGGTTAACCCGTGATATAAATTATATAGAAACATCGAATCTCCTATTAAATGTCGGTTATGAAATACGCTGACGATTCGTAAACAAATTAATAAACGTGAGGGTTACATTCTAAAGCAGATAAATGTCAGGTCGATCGATATAATGATACGATAAAAAACTTCTTGCGGTGTTATGTCTCTTTCTCGGTCTTTACTCGTATGTATCTCGCTTGCACTGCCTCATCATGTTACTCCAGGTGGAAACATAAAAAAGCTGAAAGAAAGGCACGTAAAATGACTAAACAATAATGTAGTCTAACGCTCTCACATGGGATATACTATGACCCACATCTCACATAAATATATATACACACACAACATACAGTCACACAGACATATAGACAGACAGACAGACAGACAGGCAGACAGATATATATACAAACTCAAAACACACATACACGTGCACACATGCTCACTCATATGTACAATCAAAACATATTTTAATTGACCAGATAATATCTATATTTTGCATAATTATGGATGTCTACTTGATTTGTACTATACTTGTGTGCGTTTGTGATTTTATGTGTTTTGCATATGATTTTATTATGTTTATGCGACTGTTTTTTGGCGTTTGTTAGAGTGTTTGCAAGTGTGTATTTTGAGTATGTGTGTATGTGTGTGTGTTTGCGCGAGCGCGCGCGCGCGCGCGTGTGTGTGTGTGTGTGTGTGTGTGTGTGTGTATGTGTGTGCGTGGGTGTGTGTGTGTGCATGCGTGTGTGTGTGCGTGCGTGTGTGTGGGTGTGTATGTGTGTGTGTGTGTTTGTGTGTGCGTGTGTGTGTGTGTGTGTGTGTGTGTGTGTGTACTTGCGTGGGTGCTGATATATGACTAATGAGTATATTATGTAATGAACGCTACAGTATAGGTTACATGATGATGAAGCTAACCTGAAAACGGGCTGAAAATCAACTGTTTCTACATCTACTGTAGATCGGCATTCCCCTAACATACTAGACAAACAAACAAACAAACAAACAAACAAACATTTATGGGCACACTGATGCATATAAAGGCAGACATTGGTAGTAACGCAAACATACACACTGACACAAACAAACAAACAAACAAACACTATCATACAGCGAACATGTTCTCAAACTCCGGCATGTATATACACGAACATAAACAGGAACATAAATACACACACACACACACAAACACACACAGACACGTGTGCGAGGACACACATGCACACGCAGACGCACACCCACACGCACACACACACACACACACACACACACACACACACACACACACACACAACACACAACACGCGCGCGCACGTGCACATGCACGCACACACACGCACATGCTTGTAATACGTGCAAACCGGGGACGGTCATTTTTAGACATATTTAACTGCGCAAACGAGGACGTGTGTGTGTGGTATTTTACATGCAAAGTGGGGACAGACACATTTTAAACCGGGGACGTCCAATTTGTGTGTGATTCGATTTTGCCCGAAAATTACATGGTTTTGCTTAAAAATTGAGGTGCCTTTCGCCCGAATATTGCAGTTTTCAAACATCTCGGGTGAAGGGAGCTGCTACGCACACTAGCCCCCCCCCCCCCCCCCTCCCCCTCTCGCCTCGTACACCGTCCTATGTTTATTTCTATTGCACCTCGTTGGTAATAACCGACTCTACATGAGGTTTACTTTTATAATCTACCCCATGGAGCGTACATAACCGACCGTCGAGCGGAATATATCTTCGGTCTAGTATTGACCATATCGGACATATTTCGCGCGCGAAAGGACAGCCAGAGGTTCTGCTATCGATTGTGAATCTCGGGGAATAGTGATATCGATTAGTTTATCATGTTATTTCTTGTTTTATTCGTAGAGCGCTTCCAACAGGTGGTCGCCATTGGCTGGATATAGAGGTCATTAACACGTACACAAGTGCCTTCTTACGTCAGCAGAGTGACATTTCTTTACAATTGGCTTCATGTTTGTTAAGATTCAATTTCATTTTCAAGGAAACAGGTGCATCTATAAAAGTGTTGTTGTGACAAAATATTGTCACTTTCCATATGATGTCACGTAGTATACGTATTCATTGTATTCATCCCGTTTGGAAAATGTATTTGTCAACGACGAATCCATGTAAATCTACTAAAAATATATGCATTACAGTGTACGTGTAAATCAGATAAAAGGTGAGAATTCGTGCATTATCTGCATCGTTGTTCCCGCGCTCATTAGCTCATTTTAAACCAATGGTTGAGACCATCGACATGTTTCATAAAGATACTCAGTTAAACTTAAATTCTAATCTGAACTTACAATAATGGTAGACCATTTGTAGACGTGAGCCCGGCGCAGACAGAGCCGACTCGACCCGATCCGACTGGTTTTCAGTCAGTCTAGAGTCAGTTTCGCTAAGTCGGAGCCGAACCAACGTGTTGAATCGGCCTCGAATGACCTCCGACTGGCACTTGACTGGCAAAACCGGAGTCCTGAGGCAGCGCATACTGAGTTAATCAGGCTGAAAACCAGTCGGATCGGGTCGAGTCGGCTCTGTCTGCGCCAGGCCTTAGAATACAACATATTCAAGAGCAAAAATGAAGTATTCGAGACTTCCAACACAAATTCTAATCAATACATTCAAGGCTACTTCAGAATAACACATATATGACTGATTTTTAGCAAAATGTATGCCTTTTAAAAATAACTGTTCCAACATTTGCACAAAGAAACTAGCAGCTTCCCATAGTTGTTAGGTTCAACTTTATAAAGGGATAGTTGAGTTCTGGTAAAGAGAGTACAGTTTTGGTCAAACTGAATTTTAGTAACCAAAACCTGCACCATAACATTACAAACAGTATAATAGTTATAACTCCACCATGCTCGAAATGAATACAAAATTACATATGACTAAGTAAAAAGCCTGTCATCATTCAAAAAGAGCCGTTAAAACTCAAGAGGGCGCTCTCTAAACACTCATCGGTTTCAACCATTTTTAATAAAATATTGTGCAACATGTGATGTTTTTTTGAAATAGTGATTATATAGAGAGATAATCAACAACTATTTAAAAACCTCTTTTGTAATTTTTTGAAAAGAGTAAGCTTAAAAAAAACAAAAAAACGGCTGGTTCAAAATGATCGAATAATTGTGGGGCCCCACAATTATTACAAATGGTTATGTTTATGGATATTTCAGCCATTTCTGAACCGATTTTGATCAAATAAAGTTTATTCTGTCATTCAAATTGTATGCTCTCTCGAATTTGACACTCAGTTTTTCATTATCTCACAAACAAATTATTTTGTGTAGAGCCCTCTATACCAAAACTCAACTATCCCTTTAAAGTTAAGTTTTGACCGAAAACCAGTCTCTATTACTTTGGTTTCACCGCTCCATGTGGTAGAGTATGAAGTCCGATATAAAATAAGCCCCCATGTAGAATTGGTTATTTCTGACTAATAACAACACCTTCAGATTAATAATTAATCATATTAATCATAAGACAAAGCGAAATAATCAGATATTATGAACAAGAATGAATTCAATGTTAATTTGACAAAAACAACATATTAAGATGGGAACGTGCATTGCATAATCCTATATGTCTTATGTCGTGAGTGCACATTCTTCAATATCCTCAGGCTAACGGGATCTGATAAATATATTCATGTTGGCCGTGCGTTAAAAGGGATTATATTTTTCCTATGTTCTTTGTTTTTCCCGACGACGGCTGTGATTAATATCTCGTCCCAGAAACATTGATGAGCTTATCGAACGTTTATATCTGCGCACGAGCCAATGTTTCCAAATCGATTGCAGTTTAAGAACTTAAAGGAATCTAGTAACTTTGTTGACAAGTGCAAAAAGTGATGCGTGGTTGATAAAATATGCATTGGTGGGATCCGATATGTCCAGAAAGTAATTTGTGAAAATTTCAAGTTAATTGGATGTTATTTGGCCGAGAAATTAGCGAAAATGCAAAGTGGTATTCACTTTCTCATTGCACTTACTCTGTACATGGGATCCCGTAAATAATTTAACATCTGAATGCTTCAATCGTAAATATCTTTTGAACGAAATGGAAATTTGAAAAACCGAAACCTGTCCCATGTTTTTTTTAATTGTTTATACGAATACAACAAAGTATGAGGGAACCGTTAGAATTCTAAGTGGATTTGGACAATTTTACTAAGACGACGACGATGATGATGATGATCGATGATGATGATGATGATGATGATGATGATGATGATGATGATGATGATGATGATGATGATGATGACGATGATGATGATGATGATGATGATGATGATGATGATGATGATGATGATGTAAACCCTGACGGGCTTGACAAGGGATCGAAGTTGGTATATTAAACTTGCTATACTTATTATGGTTAATGGGTTGATTCGGCAGTTGTTATTTAAGTCCAATTAAAGTACGAAAATAAAGTTATACAGCTCCATACCAGGTAGGTGGTTACCACTGTCCATGTTATTGCTCTTTATGTTGAACTTGTAGGAAATATTATGTTAACATGAGAGTAAATTGGGACAAACGCCTCTTGTCCCGCAGCCCCAAATATGTGGTCCGGATACGTCCAATTACATACATGTACAACATTTCAACATGGTGTAGTAGGGGAATCGACAAGGGGTGGAGCAATGAAGGCAAGGGGGCAACCGCCCTAGCTATATAGACTCTCTAAAGACTAAATGTGTGGGGTCACTTGAGTTTAGAATTGCATCAGACCAATTTAATCTTTCGGAATTGATTATGCCCCATCGTCAGGGAAGCCCTTCATACCGCTCAATCCTGATCAACCTTGAATGTATGACTCCAATTGCGGAGTCTGCTGAAAACAGAATAACACCTGTGTTAGTGGGTTCTCAATCTCGCCTCGGTGTCATTTTACACGGGACACAGCTTCCCCGAATACGATTACCTGGTTATCGGCGCGCGACGACCGAACAAACACGACTTCGATCGAATTAACCTACATTCTCGATAGCGGTGGAAATCGCCACATACCCACCATTATCAGCGCAGGTATGAGCAATCAATCCCTCCACTTATGACATTAATATCGCGTCATCGTGATCCTAGGGACCTTTGCAAGAAGGTCAGAGAGAGGAGGTGATCAGGTGAAGGTGACGTGATTGATGAAGAAGAGTATTAGGAATAATGAAAATATATGGGGGAAAAATAAGTAGAAAGGGGAGTTGGGGATGAGGAGCATAGGAAGGAAAGTTAAAGGGAGGAGGCTGAAAGTAACCATGGTAATGCCACACCTAAGACGAGGAGGAAGAAGAGTATGACATGTATATGGGCAGAGAAAAGGTGAAGAAAAGACGGAGGATTCGAGGTTGAGGGCTGGTGTAGAAGAGTACATGAAAACAATTAATGAGAGGGAAAAGGAAGGAAGGTAAGTTAAATTATGGTATGCACGATGATGATTAGGAATTTAGGATGTTGAAGATGAGTAGGCACAAACAGATGTAGAGGAAGAGTATTGTTAATAAATTAATATCTGACTTGCAGGCAAGGTCACTGCTTAGACCTCTTGCCGAGTTGAACAGCCGCTCACCGCGGGTTGGATGCGGAGACGTGATACTTTAACATATTTGGCAGAAGACCGCAGTTCAGGTTCAAACCTCAGCGTGGTGTGCGTCCCAAAGACTCTGACTTCTTCCCCTAACATGCCTAATGATGTTTGATTCTTCCCCCTGTTGAAGATGTCACTTCACTGTGTTCTATCTTCTCTTGATATCCATCATGCGGTCTCCTGTCTTCCGCTGGTTTCAATATTCACTTTGTCTTACAGTCACCTCTATCCGATTGTTTTAAGATTGAGGACAACGCCCTATTGCGACATATAACATCGCCTCCTTTCCTCTCTGATTCTCTTCTTAATTTTCTCTTTAGAATACACTTTCCTTTTCCCCTACCTCCCCGATCTATGATACTTTTAGTGTCATAACTGGAAATTGTCACTGTCATCCTCGTTAAACTGTCAGTAGACGACCTTTTTAAAATGACTCTAGCTGCGCTTTAACATTTCGTACCGCACATGACATTCGAATTGAAAACAAATTTACCGAACTACAGTAACCAATTTACCTTGTGAGCAATGACTGTCACAGTAATATGACAGTCCTTGACATTATAGACTTACACGTATTTGTCATGTCACGACATCTTCAAATGAAGAGCTCGTTTCCAAAAAAAAGGTTAGGTCCACTTTTGTAAGTTTTGAAGAAAAAAAAAATGTTTTTTTTATTTCTCATAGTTAGCAATGTTGAGAGGATATTATACAGTTCTTAACTGGTGGTGGAGGGAAAATCACGGAATGTTCCACCCCCGAGGGATTTAAATGCTATTGAGGGAAGAGTAAACAATTTTATCACCTGACTTAGTAAATACAGTACATGAGCTGCCATGTAATATTTTTGGATATTACATGGCACTGTTACATGGCAATCAGATGATAAAACAGTTGTTAACTTTGCCGTCGGGAAAATCATGGAATGTTCCCCTCGGGATTTAAAATGCTATTTCGTGAAGAAAAAGTCCCTCGACTAAGTCTCGGGACTTATTTACTCTTCCCTCAATAGCATTTAAAATCCCTCGGGAGTGGAACATTCCGTGCTTTTCCCTCCACCACCAGTTAACAACTGTATACTATTACATGAAAGAGCTTCATAATAGGATTGTAAAATAACTCTTTAAACAAATCCCAGCACCTTCTGTGTTTTTTTTTTGTTTTTTTAAACCTAACCTTTTCTGGAAACAACACTGTGTTGGACCTAACCTCTTTAAAAAAAAAATCAATTTTCTTTGTACATTTTAACAACTTTACAGTATGAATTTGAGTTTTCTGTTAGCTTTACCGGATAGAGCTGCTCAAAATCTATAGATTAAGCTAAAAAATGGACCTAACCTCTTTTGGAAACGAGCTCTTCAAATACATCTGCCTGCCCTTGTTTTAATCTTCTCTCCTCCTCTCCTTCTTTTTCTATTTTCCCTTTTCCCTACTCCATCTGATTTCTCTATAGCTTAATTCCAAAAGGCGCTAAATTCACCATTTCAACGTTGGAGTAAAGCAGGTTTATTTGTTAAACTTTGCACACATGGCCATGATGGCGAATGGGATTATAAAAATAGAACGTTACATATTTTGATTTTGAATAGCGCCATTTGTCAACAAAATTGGAATCTAGGTAGTTGCGTAGCTTATCAATGCACTGATATCGCTAACTCAATTTTATGGAAAGTGGATTTAGCGCATTTTGGTACGAAGCAATTCATACGTCTTACTTGACTCTTCCCCATCTTCCTCGTCCTTATTCTTACGACCTTTTCCATAAATCCGTCTCAGTATCATTTTTGGATCAGGCTTTCGAATTAACCTAATTTCCTCCATCTGCACGAACCAGTTTACCTTGTGAGAAATCACTGTCGATATAAGTATTATCAATCTTACATGCCGTTAAAGTCAAGTCACGTCAATACAATTACAGATATGCAATTATTTCTGGCCACGTTGAAGGATAATCCGTGCCGCAAACGTATTGCGAAAGCTGAGTGAAGAAATCATTTCAACCCTCTGCCCACAATAGGTATACGAGGGGCGTTCAAAAACGTCATAGCCTGACTTTGGAGGCGTTAAGGTGCAACATATAGATTACTATAGGCAGATCCATATTGGTCCATATATTTCTCATCCACAGTCATGCCATTTTCGGCATGATTCTTGATGGCCTCCAGGACCTCCTGGAAGAAGTCTCTTTATAAAGCCCTCAGAAAACTTTATAACATCAACCTTTGTCTCATCATCATCCTGATATGCACAAACTCGGGAGTGCTGTGTCATCTGTTGGAAGAGATCTAACGATGCCAGTTCCTGCGAATAGGGTGGAAGCAGTAACAGCCCCATGCCACGGTCTATTACTTTTTTAGGGTCACCTAGCCTATCCGATAGGCATCGTGCTGTCCGGCAGGTTCTACCGGCAGTGTACTAACCGCGATATGCCTAGTTTGAGCGTGCAGCGATGCGCTCCGCGCATCGGGTTCGAGTTTTCCGTCTCCATAACGCGATTAGTACTTGCCAGAAAGCTCAGACGCCTATCGGTTAGGCTAAGGGTCACCGTGCACCCTTCTCTCGTGAGCAGGCGCTCTGGCCTTGAGCAGGGCATACCTCTCATCAACTTGCATTGCCCCCTTTTTTCTTCTTTTTTAAAACAAATGCTTGCCGGTATAATATTAATGAACACTGCAACAAAGACTGGTATGTGAGTTCGTATATACATTTTCACATCGCAAAACATGAGGCGTTGGAACGCAAGTTTATTATATTGCGATGAAGGTGGGCCTGGTAAGGCGTTCACTCAATTATGTTGCAGATGTTTATAACTCATCTTTCTGCGAAAATGATAAGGCATGCATGCATGCGCCCATCCCACACCCTGCACGCCTGTATCATGTTGACGAACTTGACAGTTAAAGAATGTTCAATACCATTGAACCATCCACATGCTGTATGCACAATCGGGTTAAACGCAATCAGACCAACAAACAAACACATAAATAAACGAACAAGCATACACACCCGTATATCAGTAATGACTGATACATGCTGATGGTAACCTGAAGCGCGTTGCGTCGGTCGCAGTCGCAAAACTTGTTGGTAATGGATTATTAATATCGGCTAAGACATCAATTCGAGCAAGACAAACAAAATACATTATCTTTTTCAAAAGAGTGAAACTAGAAGACAACAACGGATAATTGGAATATGCATTTCAAGCATAGCCGTGTTCCCGTAAAGTTTCAACTTCTGCTAATGGCATTAGAAGTACTTTGACAATGCTGCCTTGAATGGATGGGTATAAAACATGCAGCCATGACAAGGCTTCAAAGTTAGGGCTAGGAAAATGGCAAGCCCACTGGGAGAAAAGTCTAAACTTCAATGAAAGTGATCCGTTAACTTTGTGAAAGGTAACAGAATCACTTCGAGTTTCCAAATATCTCTTGTACATTGTTCTTGGGATTGTTGTAACAGAAAAGTAAACATCATAGTATTTGATTTTCAATAATTACGGAGATATTTATTCTTGAATTTAAAAACGTTCCCAAACGCTTTCCGATTGTTGTCGGCAGTGGGCAATGGGCAGTAGGTGATTACTTTAGATCTGACATAATTGTCACCCTTTTTTTACTGGGTAAATAGTTTTCCTTTTCTGTGAAACTGTATATATATTATAATAAACATCTTACAATAATTATTATGATTGAAGTCTCAATAGCACATTTGGAAAATACTTAAGACGTTAATGGATCATTTTAAGTGCATTAAGTTCCTTTACACCAAAATAATGTATTTCACATATAAATAATACATGCCACACTTGGTGCAAGTATAGTCAATGGTTTAAAGTAATATACAGCTCTGTAATAGTTCGTTCATTCAGAAGAATCACCCTTATCGTGGGGGGGGGGGGGGGGGTGTGTGGGTTACGTCCCCCATGTTGTTTTTCAGTGGTCCAGTTGTTCCTATAGAAATAAAACATGCAAAACTAGGTTCAACTAGACAACTAAAGCTCCGTATGAAGTAGTTCTTAACCAAGCATATTAACTCAGGAGAATCATCCTTTTAGTCCGCCATTTTTTTTCTTCAGCGGACCTGTTGTGCCCGCTCCGTTATAATAGAGTCGATATTGCTTAATTCCAAAAGGCGCTAAATCCACTTTTTCAACTTTCGAGAAAAACGGGTCTCATTGCCCAACTTTGTACACATGTCTATGGGAATATGAAGAAGGAACGTTTCATTTTTCGATTTTGATTCAGTAATTTGCCCTCAAATTTGTGTTTCTAGATAGCTACGTAGCTCTTGGATGTATTGATATTTTTTATGGAAAGTGGATTTAGCGCCTTTTGGAACTATGCTCTTCATTTATAGCCATCATTTTCTCCCTCAGGTCTAAGAAACAAATTGACGATTGCCCTCTTGCTGAACTCATTCTAATGATAAACTCCGGAGCAGACAACACGTAGCTCGGTCAATAACTGTGGCGTAGCCAGTCATTTCATTATAAACAGGGGCGTGTATTGAACATGGGATCCCAGTTACATCATTATGTGTCAGCATATGCCATACGAAACGATTTTGATTTAATGTCTTTATTCTCAGCTGTATAGTCTATAGTATATGTAGTCTATAGATGACACTTTTCAGTGAAACAGTGGTGAAACACCGATCCACCAAGGGGTATAATTTAATCGAATTTCCACTTTGGGTTTATAAACGAGGTGGTGGTGATGGGGGTACCCCGGCTTTGCCCCGAGCTGGCATCGAGTATAAAGCACGAACACTGGCATACCCAGGATTTTTTTTTCAAGGGGGGGGGGGGGGGGGTATTTCGTTGGTCAAAATTTCCGAGGGGCCGAGACCATTGGTTATGATGGTCGAGACCGCTAAAAAGTGGCCTCGAGACCAGTTACAAATTGTAAAAAAGGGGTGGGGGGGGGGGGTTGAACCCCCCAAAACAGTCATTTTTGCATCAAGGGGGGGGGGTGCCCCTTCCCTAGGGGGGGGGGGGTGCCCCTTCCCTACTCAGGGTACGCCAATGAGCACAAATGTTGACATTCACAGGAAAGGATTAAATGTGATGGATGAATCAGGATAACAATCTGATTGTCTATTTATATTATAATTCTGCTTTTTTCCCCTATAAATCCAGTAACCAATGTGTAATAATGGTCCCGTTTGGTTTATCAGCCACCGGCGTATCAGAGGGGATATACGTGGAAATGACATGATGTAATTTAGCCAAATGCCAAAGCAATTCATGGAAATATTACTGGTAATATGATGTTTTGTATGACGACAAAATATAAAATAAGGCAGTATTTTATCAGTATACATGCAACGCGTTGTGAATCGCTTGCATCAATGCAAGTCGTATGCATAAAATATTGCATATAATGCCTATAATGAGCTACGACATGGCCCAGTTCCCCTTCTCCCTGTGTGCTCAGAATTAATTTTCCGACCATGAATTTGCCACAAATTGTAAGCTTAAACTATAAAGATTGTAATATGGTATTCAACTCGTAAAAATTGATGTTTTAAAATGTGTAAAAATAGGAATAAAAACTTGTGAAAAAAATAAGTTTGAAAAGTAATTTCTTTCGTTAAAAAACACTTTTCATTCTCCGTGTATCCAAAATATTAATTACTTACTACTGTTTATAGATATTGCTCTAGCAGAATATCATACTTTCTGTAAAGGTTGTTTTTTCATCCGGTCAGGAACTAGCAAAATACTAGGCGATGCATACGAGACTTCGGCAAATAATTGACATGGTCGATTTGCGATCATTTCGAACCGGGGGATACCACGCCATCTCTTGCTCTGCGTCGATTCTCTATGTACTGCGCGATTATCACGTACAGCGTGCTCTGCATGCAGTTGGCCATGAACGAACACGCACCTGATTTTACTTTCGGGTGCGTAACCCCCGGAATAAACGGCTTTATATTGCCCCACATACGTATTATTGTGTATGTTGTTATCATCGAACATGACTTGAACAAGAAAAAAGTGAAAATACAAATAATGTCTTCACTGGGATTGCAATAGTAACGTTCAATGCATTACAAAGGCTTCTCACGCATGTGAGCAATTAATAATATGTATTATACTTATACTCATAATTTCTAGGTATAGTAGGCCTACTACATACTGCTGAGCATATGTTAATTCAGTTACAGAGTGGAATTTATATTTCAGTTACCTAAAAAAATGTACAAAATCATTAGAAGGTGCTATATGGTTGTAAGTGAGGTATCATTTGAAAGAGTAAGACATGTGCTAAATTATGAACTATATGTTGTGGCTATGTAATGTAATTTGCCACCCTATTACGTAACATCTTGTTTCAAAGAAATACATAAGACTTAGTTTTGTAATAGTGAACTTTCTTACAAAACCATTCCAGAAGATTGTTCTTTCCATTTTTTTTTCTTCAGGATCAGAGGGGTAGATATTCATAATCATTTGGTGTAAATTTCAATTGTTAAAGCTCATTATTTGTTTTATATAATTTATATCATATATTTTTGAACCGGGGTTCAAATGACTCTGTTGTATGTCAGTGAAATTGGTTACTTGGAACTATAATCTCTAATTTTATTTTTGCCATACAGTTAATTGTCATAACCATCATCAACAACATCATTATCATTATCATCAACATCGTTACTGGCATCGTCATCATCACGATCAACATTGTCAACATCTTCATCATTATCAAGTATCAGCATGCATCATCATCGTGCATCATCAACATCACCATCATTATCACCATCAACATCATCATCATCATCACCACCGTCATCGTAACGATAATCACGTCATCATCGACAGCATCATCGTCACGATCGACGCCATCGTCATGATTACCAACATCATCGTCACAATCATCATGTCATCATCATTATCATCATCACCACCGCGTCATCGTAACGATAATCACGTCATTATCCTCACGATCATCGACATCATCATCGACGTCATCGTCACAATCATCATGTCATCATCCATCGTCCTCCCCACCATCAATGATTCATCACTCATCAGTCATAGTGATCACTTCAAAATAACAATAAATCCTATTACCAGTATTCACAAAAAGAAATCAAAGGTTGTGAATGATCATCTTCATTTTCATAGATTGAACTCTAAATTGAGCTACAGAGTTGTGCCATTGTTCTACTAGTCAGAACTTCAACAAAAAAAGAACACACCTTTTTCATATAGATTTACGTGTGAGGAAAACATCTCCTAGCTCGTCAAGAAGTTTGGCCACGAACTAGGTTTTTTCCTATGACATCTATAAAAATGTTCTTGTGTCTGAATATGTAATTCCCCACGCGTTTTAAAGGAATAGTTGTATACATGCATCAGTAAAAATCCACCATTGCATTTATACAAATTTATCAAGAAGTGAAATGATTGGAACTGGGTCTTTGAAAGAAAACAAGTTATATTTGATACGTTTTCTAAATTTTCCATTTGTTTTTAATGCTGTTACTCATAATGTGGGTTTACATGAGACTTTACTTAAACAGTATTGGTGACGAGCCTGACAAACATAATTCTGATCATTGGGTGTGAATAAAATATTGATTTGTTGTAGCTTTGTATCCCCTTCCAGTGGAATATTCAACGATGAATATTTTTGTCACTTACCTAAACTACAGATTGTGCAGAACTACAAACAGAACAATGTGTTAAAAATGCATTTATTTAAAACTTAGAAATAAAAGATGTTTCCTGCACAGAAAATGGATTTTGGTATAGAAATACACTGCAAAGAAAATATTATTAAATTCATTTAAGTTCAATTTGTTTCAACCTCAGCCTCTTTGGTGCACAATAAATAGGTGGCTAAGAAACAGATTGGCATATCTTGTTGATGCATCTTTCTCAGGTGTAATTGAGTCTCTCAATTCTTTATGGAATTTCAATCTACAAGTATGAACAATTTACAACTTCAACTAACCTTAAATTAGTGACTGACGAGCTTTCGTTCCCTAATTTAAGGTTAGTTGAAGCTGTAAATTTTTCATCTGAATCTCTGTAACCGATGAAAGTTTTTTGTATTAATCTACAATCAGTCTGTTTCTGTAATTCCTGGGTATCCGTTCTTGATAATATTAAACGTGCACCTGTAAAGTGTCAGATATTGCCCTGGTGTGGTGTGGTTGTGGTGTGCAATGGTTGGGTGCATAGGGTGCCTGTGGTGGATGGATATTGGTAAACGTGGGTACTCTAGCAGTGGACGATTACTGGCACGAGTTCGATGTTGTGGATGATGCAGGTTGGCAGCATCAGGTGACTTTGGAGGGTGCAGGTTGGCTGTATCAGGTGGCCATGTTGAATGATGGTCAAGGTGTACAAACTTCACTCTTGGGACCTGATAGTATGAAAAATAAATTTAAAAAATATTGTCAAGATTGTCTTCTTTTGCAGTTTAACCACATATTTGTATAACAATGTTTATGCATACCTTCTAATTAGAATAGATAAATGATAAATATCAAAGATATTTCAAATTAAAATGCAATAAAATCATGTTTCATGTACTGAAAACAAATTTGAGAAGAGGCATGGCTGCAAGAAAATATTGGATCATTATTTTTTTTCACTGTGGACATCAATCAAGATTTCTGTGACCCCAAGACTATTACAACATAATCATGAGAATTAGAAACAAAATGTACCTGCTTGGGCAACTAGTGATTGCCATAAACCTGTGATGGGCAATGGTTAGGTGCATCAGGTGGATGGTTATTTGCAAGTTGGAGTTGCGCTGGACGATCGCTGGCAAGAGTTGGATGTCGTGGTGGATGATGCAGGAGGTTGGCAGCATCAGGTGCTTGATGGGTGCAGGTCAGGCACATGGCGATTTGTTCCTTAGGATCAGCTAGCCACTTAGGGAATGTCAAACCAAAGCGATGTACATGTGTACATACATGTACCTCTGCAGACTTCTTTGCCCTTGGCCTTGATGCGCTGCGTATTCCCTTTCTGATATATGTATGCAAGTCATTCTTTCTATCCTTTACCAATAAGTTTATTTTTTTCCGTTGTAAACAGTTTTTTTGGTACAGTTTCTTTGGCACTTTTCTTGTTACCGCCGGTGCAGATAAAATATTATGTGAAGTACGTTTTATCAGGAAGAGTTCCAAATTGTATGCAAGAAAACAATTTCCTTTGGCTGTTGAATGAATCCCATCCAGCGAATAATAATACTAGTCCGAAGAAAAACTGCATATTGAAGAGTTCGCGAAAATGAAGCTGGTCTCTTTCCCAAATTCCAAATTATTTGTTCCTAGTAATGTGCAATACAGACACAGTCAGTTACTAGTTATTATAAGTATTGTCCACCATCTCTCATTCTCTGTCCATCATTTAACATTCATAAAAAAAAGGTGTGTACCGTAGCGCCAGGAAAAAATTCACATTGACTTCAGAAGACAAGTTCTGGACCTGGTTCAAATTCTGAATAACATTGTCTGTCCTCCAAATCACGTACAGTAGAATCCCCAAAGGCAAAGATAAACTCTTCGGAAGATGAAAGTTGAAACAGATGACAGATGGCCATCAGGCCAGGTTCCAATCCAAGGAATCCCTGTTTAGATAAGAAAGGAAAAAAAGGTTACTATACTATTACTAAAATACTATTCTACTAACTAAAAATAGAATAAATAAATATTAAAAATTAAAATAAACTCACGATTTTATCTGTTCCAACAAGAATCGAGGAATACAAATTAGGTTCAGATCTACAACTTACCCTCATCTAAATGCTGAACAGTCGTTGATGATTAGTAATTGCAAATAGAACTACAAATACAAATTACAATGCATTCCGCTTCCACTCCCACACGAATTTGAGCATATGGGACTGAGCAAGAAAACGACCATCGCTGGCGACCTCTCGGGCTACGGAAGAATTCCCGGCTTTACCACGGTAACCATGGTTATTTCCCGCGGTTTCGAGTCAAGTTCCTCACAACTTCCGGTAAAACATCGCTAGTTAGTGAGATTTTAGCCGATTTCAGTTGCCTTTTATTCACCGAAATCACACATGTATCCCACCATTTTTCACATTATACGGTCAACCAGATAATCAACGACTCATATCTTGCAAAATCTAGCTGAAACATTGTTTCATCCAGTCAGGAACTAGCAAAGAAGAAGACTATGTCCAAAACCTCTATCGTAAGGACGAAAAAAATCACTTTTTATTGATGACAAAAAACATGTCAAAAATTAAACAAAATATGGCAAAATTGGTATCAAACGAAAGCTAATAATGTCAAGATTGACTTACCGAGACATATCGCCATATTGAGTAAACATGTAGCCAAATAGAGAGGGCGACAAACGATGCTGTCAAATCGCTTTGTTGATCGCATCTACCGAGCGAGTTGGAAACTCATGCGCCCTCTATCGGTAGACTTGAATAGAAAACTTCGTTTAGCCTCATTATAACACGCTGTGCCATCCTACTGTTATAGGCTTAATCATTTACATTGCAAGAAGGAGACGTATTCGTCAATGAGAACGAGGGCTTGCTTAGTGGCAATGACATCATTTCATTAATTCTGACTAAGTACTTATTTATGACTACGAGCTGTCGTGCTCTGTCGTAAAATAAATGAACAATTGTTGGTTTCCTGGAAACGCTTGCACCTTACATGTTATCAGTATTAATAAGTGGGTCCTTCTTAAGCTGCAGGACAGTTCCTATTTCCAAGTGCGTATTTATCCGGTTGTTTCTCTTTCCAAGTGCGTATTTATCCGGTTGTTTCCCTTTCCAGCTAACATGGCTAATATAGCTGCGTGCACTGACAGTGTGCTAATTAGTTTGGATAGAGCGCAGGTTTATCACTCCTCAAGAGGCAACTTGGAGGGAAAAAAGGCAGTTGTTGATGCGATTGTTTAGTGACTGGATTCGACCTGGTTATACGCCACGGCTCCAGTGGGGGGGGGGGGGGGCGTGGGAAAGTGACGAAGCTACGTGGGGGGGGGGGGGGGGGGGGAGTACCTGCCCACTCCAAATAATTTGAAAAATCAATACAACATTATAACAGGGGAAAATTCCTGTAAAATACAAAAATACCTAGAGTGTGCCCCCAATAACTCGTGTGCCCCCCCCCCCCCACGCTTCGCCACTGCAAGTTCAGTGGTGTATCTTGGGGAGGGGTGTGGGCGTTGGGATAATCGACTCCGTGTTAATTGTTTAGGGCCGAGTATACTACGTAGGCACATAATTATACATGTATAATTGATTCAGGTCATACCTAGTCACGGAAAACAAGAGAGATAAGGAGAGAGAAAGGGTGAAACAGATAAGGTAGATAGAGGAGAGAGTGGGTGAAAGAGGGGAGGGGAATAAAATAATACATAACAATGGTGTTGAAAAGACGGATGTTGATCTAACTATCATTACTTCAATTAACATATTTGTTGAAGTTATGGAGTGAACGAACATGAGAACGTTACCCCGTGATAAGAAGACAATGAGCGCCTGTGACAACATTATTATACCGAGAAATGTCCTCAGCCATTCGAAATATCAAAGCTTTTATATTTACTTAGATTACATCGATGCGCCTCTTCCGTAACAAGGCATCATCGACTCAATTGTCTCGCTTCTTCGAATTCTCTTCTTGATTGCGTCGCGTCTCTGAAAGGGAAATGGATCAGCAATATGTCGATATCTCATCATAAATTGCATTGTATGGCTCCTTTTTAAGCAGATTCACAGAAAATGTCGTAGAGGGTGGCTAATTTTGTCAATAATTCCTCATAAATGGCATTATATGGCTCTTTTTTTTTTTTAGAAAGAAGATTCACAGAAAATGTCGTAGAGGGTGGCCTCACTGTTTATGTCTCATCATAAATGTTTTTTTAATTTTTTTATAGCTCTATTAAATTAAAGTAGATTCATAGAAACCATCATCAGAACAATGTACAATATTTCAGAAACAAAAATGAAGTGTTTATCTTGATCTAAGACAACGTCACTTGTGACACTGATTCGTAGTGGAGATTCATGGACATGGACATACGTAGTATGTGTTTTTGTCTAAATATGAATGTGAGATTTGTGTCAAGTTGTCAACGTTAAAGGCATATATGCGTGGGTTATTAGACGCGTGGATCCATCTTGCGCCCTTTTACGCACGGTACGTAATCCCCATTGGCTCAGTTATAAGTAGCGATCGCAAACTGTCCCGCTTCCGAATACTCGAGTCAAAAATACATTAAAAATAGTCGCGTTCGGAATGTTTGTACTAGTCGAATGGAGACCCATCAGAGATGTTTACGAGCAAAAATATCACGTAACACGCTTAACCGCAACCTACTTCAAAGTGCCGCCGTTTGATGGCTAGGGGACAGCGTGAGAAATTTGTTTGCTGCATGCAATTTCATAAGAAGGCCTTTGTTCAGATATTTCGAAGCACCTCTCTTCGATCGATCCAACATATATCTTGAGTTTACCTCGAGAGATTACGGTGGTGTCGAGTTGGAATTTGCTGACTACCCTTTATAACCCACGCATATATGCCTTTAACATTTCTTTGTAGTACACACCTTATGGAACAAAACCAAACATAAGCGTACCTACGCAAACATATTCATGATACAAATACTGTATCATATACAATAACAAACACTCAAAGAACGCGCTATCACATAAATGAACATACAATGCAATATACAAACACACTTACACTTACACGTACATACATACACACATACACACACACACACATATATACACACATACATACACACACACACACACACACACACACACACACACACACACACACACACACACACACACACACACACACACACACACACACACACACACACACACACACACACACACACACACACACACACACACACACACACACACACACACACGGGCAATCGCATACACATACATACATGTACACACATACAAATACATAACACACCCACGCACTCATAAAGCTTTATGTACACGCAAAGGTGGGTGGGTAAGCGTGAAACATTCGGAGATTTATGATTGAAGAACGCCAAACTATCATGCGATAGATAGGTCATGTCGGTCGAGTGTTCTTTGCCTAACCGTGAAATGACCTACGGAGTTTCGGGGAACGATGAAGGAAACATCATAACAGATGACGCCAACATGAAAGGACCACTTGTGAAGAATCTGAAAATAGACTTGCCCTATAAAGCATATTTTCCTCCCGTGTCTATAAAGATATTGAATTCGATTTTTAAATTTTTGTTATTAAATAACAAAAATGAAGAATTTATACTATACATTAGTGAATAATTAGTAAATTGATGTAACCGCGAAACGATCTGGGGAATTTCTAGGAATATGTAAAGAAAATTTTAAAAAACACCATAATACAAAAACACGCACTCCCTTATAGTCTGCGAGTGAAAAGCCTCGCGTCTTACCGCGTCTAAATAATAATCACAATGAATACGTTTGAAATAGAACAGAAATTGAAGAAAGTGTGCTAAATATTGCATAATGTTGATATATAATTATGTAATCTAGTTAACCGTGAAATGATCGGGGATTTTCCAGGAATCAGTTCAATAACACCCAAACAGATGGCGCCAAAATGAAATACATGCTCTTGTTCACAACACTACAGTATAAAAATAACCTCGCAACAAAACGTGTGTTCACGTGTAGTCCGAAAACCAGCCAATGTTTCGAGGGTTCTTTGACGATATTTTGTTCTCACCCGGGATACGGGGGTGGATAGTATGGCGTCATAATATTAAATGACCCCCATAACGAGATGGATTTTTATGTCTAGTTCACGTGTCTACAAAATTAATAAACACAACATGTAGATTGTATGGGTCTTGGGTAATGTTACGAATTTTAAATAACTTTATTTGTAATCATGAAATAGTGTTAAATGTGAATTCAATGGCGTGTGGATTTACGGCTCGAAATATGATAAAAGTATGCATCTGAATATAAAGGCGCATGTCTTGCAGATGCGCGAAATAGCAAAATAAAATGCATTTATGAGAATGATCTTCTCAATGCCTTGCTATAAGCCGCTGCGGCTGGGATGAAATGCCTCCATGGAGAGTTGAGATGGTGCACACAATGTGCAAGCTGGCATGGTATCCTATGCTCATTAGGATCGGGGCAAAACTCGTGTAAAGCGCTTAGAGATGATTATTGTATATATATCATATTAGGCGCAATATAAAGCGAGCGTATATCAACAGATCAATGCTATTTTTTTGTTTTCAAACTTAATACAAACGATTGTTACCTATTGATATAGTTCATTAAATTATAATATGCGTTTGAACAACATAATTTTCTTGGAAAACAAATTCATACCAGAACTTACACATGAAAAAGGGGTTTTATCTGAAGGTATAATCTCTTTTCAAAACATCAGCCTTTATAATACTGTATTCCTTTTCCATTCTGCTACTGATACCCTCAAGAAGGTGAAACGCATAACGTGACATAAGCCGGTGTCACACACACACAATTATCTAGATAATAGTTTAAACGTATGTGACAAACAGGTGACAGACATGCTACGCATTATCTAGATAATTGGCCCCAGGCATGTGACACCGCCTATATTGTATTTTTTTTTTATAACACTGTATAGAATCAAAGCCGTGTTTAGTGACCACATCTACCCAGCTAGCCACCTGACGTCGGGCCGATGTCGGAAGTTGGTTGGCGGATGTCGGCATATCGCCGTTGGCTCGAGGTTAAAATGTCCGCCAGCCCAACATCGTCACGACGTCATTTTTGTGATATATTGGCATAACGTCATTTTCCGACAATGGCCCAACATCATCTCATGACATGATGTTGGGCCATTGTCGGAAAATGACGTTATGCCAATATATCACAAAAATGACGTCGTGACGATGTTGGGCTGGCGGACATTTTAACCTCGAGCCAACGGCGATATGCCGACATCCGCCAACCAACTTCCGACATCGGCCCGACGTCAGGTGGCTAGCTGGGTATATGGCAACCACCTGTCTATAGTGACCTCTTATTTTCCACCGTAACCAATATGATCCATGTACATACATCGATCTGTCTATTCAGTGGTCACGTTTTCTCATTTCAATGGTCACTATAATCATACAGGTGTGAAACTGCAGGTGTGATACTGTGACACTGCATACAGTGCACACAGTGAGTGCCCACCCATATCTGTTGGCCAGCATTTCATACATGATTGTTATTTGCTTCTCCGATATGCAACCGATGAAACTCGGGGTGCCCACCCATAGATATCGGAGACCAACAATCCCGTTATTGCCTACGTCACAAATGCTCCGGGCGCCGTACGATTTTGTTTACATATACGGCGGATTTCCTACGATTTCGTGGAGTTGGGATATCATACGATGTCTGCGATATCTTTGAGTAGCGGTCACATATTTGCCGGGGACCGTATACGATGATTTTGGGAGTTCAAGCAAAATTAAATCGCACGGCTTCCGTACTTACAATCTGAGCGCTCCTACTCTTACGATATCGTGCGATTTGGGTGGCTCCAAATTCAGTCGCAAAATCGTACAATAAATTATTTGGGGGAAAATACTACGGTGTCTGTGCTGGGCCCGTGTAGTGCCCTTGCGGTGCCCGAGTGATGCTCTCTACGACGTGTCTACGGGCTTACAGCAACTAAAAAATCGTACGATGCATTTTTTTTTAAAACTCCGCGTTATGCCCAGCTCCGATTTGGGATACGGCGCCCGTACGATGCCACTTTTAGGTGAAATATTGCGGTGCCCGCAAGGGTGCCGTGGCTATCGTGCGGTCGCCGTTGCATTTTTCCTCGCCGTACGATGTCAAAAAATTGTTTAACGCAGAGTTAAAAAATAAAATGCATCGTACGATTATTTACTTGCCGTAAGCCCGTAGACACGTCGTAGAGAGCATCGCATGGGCACCACAAGGGCACTGCACGGGCCCCAGCACGGACACCGTTGCATTTTCCCGAATATCGTACGATTTTGAGACTGAATTTGGGGCCACTCAAATCGCACGATATCATAA
The DNA here is from genome assembly GCA_037951105.1 of Echinarachnius parma. NCBI lineage: Eukaryota > Metazoa > Echinodermata > Echinoidea > Clypeasteroida > Echinarachniidae > Echinarachnius > Echinarachnius parma. Next base: position 36,015 of record JBAMJV010012517.1, read on the forward strand.
GAGTATCTTGCGATGCCCGTACGGGTCCCGTAAGGCGTTCGTACGAGCGCTCAGATTGTTAGTACGAGAGCCGTGCGATTTGATTTTGCTTGAACTCCCAAAATCATCGTACGGTCCCCGGCAAATATGTGACCGCTACACAAAGATATCGCAGACATCGTAGAAAATCCGCCGTAGGTAAAAAAAAATCGTACGGCGCCCGGAGCATTTGTGACATAGGCATTAAACATTTTTTTGACATCGTACGGCGAGGAAAATGCAACGGCGACCGCACGATAGCCACGGGACCCTTGCGGTCGCCGCAAGATTCCCCCAATATTTCACCTAAAAGTGGCATCGTACGGGCGCCGTATCCCAAATTGGAGCATTTGTGACCTAAGCATTAGTTAGATTATTATAACGTTCATTCAATATGCTGCACACGATGAAACTCGGGGTGCCCACCGATGTTTAACTCCTACATTATGTTAGATGTTTGATATTTGCTTCTTCAATATGCAAACAATGAAACCGAGGGTGCCCATCCATCGTTATAGGGGACCAACACTTTCTTTAATTCCCACATTATGTTAGACGATTGCAATTTGCTTCTCTGATATGCAAACGATGCAACTCTGGGGAGGGGCGCTTCGTAAAACTCATAACTAATCGTAACTTATACGATGACCTTTCCCAAATGGCGAGCAGTGGGGAATGGTAAATGGTTTATTGATGTAGAAGTAGAGGCGCGAGACAGCTGGAAAATAAACTTGACTCCAGCAGTCTTTCCAAAAAAACATTAGAATAAAAACATGTTTTCTTTAATAGCCATCCTCATGTATTTCCTCGTTAGGTAGGTGTTTTTTAATTATTTGTATTTGTATCTGACTCAAATGAATAATACCAATTTGTACAAAAACACACACAGACGACCCCTCCCCCCACACACACACAAACACAAACATAGGCACATACACACACAATCACATACACACAACAAACATACGTTCACATAAACACACACACTAATACATAGGCAAACACAAACATACACATCCACACACACACACACACACACATACTTGTAAGCACCGGCAAACGGGGACTCTTGACTCTTTACCTGGTAAATGGGGACTCGCGAAAAACAAAGGATAGGGGGGTTCCTCATGCAGCTAATGCACATCTAGGCCAGGGGGAGGGGGGTATCCAGGTAATATCACATGAGGGCGGTATAGTAGTTTTCTTGCCGATCACGACACACGCACGATGTAAACCACACACTCCGATACACACAAAAATTTCACATTTACATTCGAATCGGGGATGAGCTTCAGAACGGGCAGCAGTTCAGTTAGTTACATTCTAAACGTGGACAAGCAGTGCTTTCTCATTGTAATTCTAACCGCGGACATCCGCAGTTGGGGTGTGTCCGCGATTAGATGGTGTTTTGTCACATGTATGTCCCCGATTTGGGGGTGTTTACAAACACACACACACACACACGCACGCACACGCACGCACACGCACGCACACGCACGCACGTACACGCGCGCACGCACACACACACACACGCACACACGCACACACACACACACACACACACACACACACACACACGCATACACCTACTCACACACACACACACACACACACACACACACACACACACACACACACACATTCACTCTTCACGATGACATCATAGTAGATGATTACCACACCGCCGTGTCATTTATTATGTTTTACGGTCCATTAAATGCTACTATTGGACAACTTATGACAAGAGCACAACAGTAGTACTTGTTATGAAAAATTCAAATATATTTATCTCACGAGGCGATTTCTTTCGCGAGTCAATGAAAAGTTATCCTTTCATTGCTTCAAATCACTTTCTTCACTTCTTCACGCAGTATTGATTGTCGACATACTAATCACACCTCTGATAATGAATCAGAATATTAGCATAACAGAAAAATCACTCGTAAAAAAGTGCCATCAATATTATTGCCAATGTGTCAGCTTAAAGGGATCTAGTAACATTGTCCAAATCCACAAAACTTACTTACAACTCTGGTGGTTCTCTCATACCTAGTTGTATTCGTATACTGGAGCAGGTTGGGTTTCCGAATTTATCTTTCGTTAAAAAGGTGTTCGGATGTTTAAAGGGGGGGGGGGGGGGGGGGGGGGGGGGGGGGGGGGGGGGGTAGTACAGTTTTGGTAAGGCTGAGCTTTAGTAACCAAAACCTGCAAAATAACATTACAAACTAATATTTATAACTCCACCATGCTCGAAAATTATAGAAAATTACAAACGACTAAGTAAAAAGCCTGTAATCATTCAAAAAGAGCCATTAAAACACAAGAGGGCGCTCTTAAAAAAAGCATCGGTTTCAACCATTTTCATACAAATGTATACATATGATGTTTTGTTGAAATAATGATTTAATAGAGAGATCATCAACAACTGTTTTGAAAATGTTTGAAAAAGTATAAGCATTTTTTAAATTTTTTGAAAAATCATCGAATAAATCTGGGCCCCAGATTAATTCCGATCGCATATATTTATTGATATTTCAGCCGTTTCTGAACCAATTTTGATCAAATAAAGTTTATTCTGCCATTGAAATTGTATGCTCTTTCAAATGTTATATACACTCAGTTTTTCATTATCTCACAACAAAATTATTTTGTCCAGCGCCCTCTATACCAAAACTGAACTACCCCTTTAATTATCCTCTGGAAAGTTATTACCACGTAAAAAGTCAGTGCAATGAGTTAGCAAATATCACTTTGCATTTCCTTCATTACTCGGCCATTAACATCCATATAACGTGAAATGTTCACACAGAAGGCATATCGATCACAAAAATCCACATTTCATCAACCAGTAATCACTTTTTGCACATGTCAACTAGATCCTTACTAGATCCCTTTAAGAATTCAGTGAAAGATGTCATTACGAGTCATGTCAATGACTGGCTTCTATATAGTCACGATAATAGCGTATAGAGTCGAGAGTACCGGCTTAATGCAGCAATCAATAACAACCGTCAACCATTAAGAGCAATACGAGATTTATCTCATTCAGTGTCTACCGATAGTGTCGCCAGGAAAATAATAATTACAAAACTTACCCCCCCCCCCCCCCCCCCCACCCTCATTGGATCAATGGGTGCAAATAAAAGATACAATTATTATTATTTTTAGTAGTAGTAGTCGTAGTTTTGGTATTATTATTATCAGTAGTAGTAGTAGTTTTGGTATTAGTAGTAGTAGTAGTAGTATTGATATTATTATTATTATTAGTAGTAGTAGTAGTAGTAGTAGTAGTAGTAGTAGTAGTAGTAGTAGTAGTAGTAGTAGTAGTAGTAGTAGTAGTAGTAGTAATAGTAGTAGTAGTAGTAGTAGTAGTAGTAGTAGTAGTAGTAGTAGTAGTAGTAGTAGTAGTAGAAGTAGTAGTAGTGGTGTTATGATCGCATGTTCCTGTTTTGTTTAAACCTGTGATTTAAAGCGCGCAACATACATTTATGTGGATGTCATTATGTTCAGTTATCTTACAATTGTATTTATCAATGCGATTTGGAAAATGTGGTTTGCTTATGATAAGCCTTGGAGTACCGTATGGCGAATCGTATAAACATGTGTTTATTTGAAATGCACGTACAGTACCAGTATAAAAAAAAAATAGGAACACAAAATTTAAACAAATTCATTCAAATCGAAATACATCTCAACAGGTCGTTTCTCGAGAGCATTGACTTCTTTTCCCGTGAACTTATTACGCGGTCGTGCGCTATTCCATACATCGACATTGTCTACAAAAGTGAACATATTTTCCCAACAATTTACGACGAATTTGCATCACTATACCACATGTTAGAGGTAATGAATCAGATATTTACGAATCTGACGTTGACAGAAATTCTGCAGCAATATCTCCAATACGAAACACTCCATCAATGTACGTATTTTGCCTGATTGGTATACATTTCTGGCAGGCGGGGGGGGGGGGGGGGGGGGGGTGTAGCTGACAACTTTTCCCGAACATCATTATTCCCTTTTTACCATTTTGGTTCGGGATTTAGCTGCGCTCACAAATTATATTATTTTGTTGCCGGAAAATAAGAAGAATTAGCCTGAACTATGAGAAACTTGCCCAAAGTCAGATAATTATGCCCGAATATGTGATGCTTTTTACTCGAATAGTTCGTGTTTCTGTTTACTGGGAACTATCTAGGAAGTAATACGATCGACCCGACCGTGAAATAATTAACCTGATTCCACTCTTGTCGGTTCAGTTCTCAAGTTCTCCATATATGAGCAGGTCCAAATCCGCAAGGATGTGAGTATATCTCACGAATAATTCACGCCGATGCGTTTAATCATGGTAATGCTACTGTCAACGAATCCGTTGACATTTTAAAAGCCGGGTTTGATAGGCAAGTAATGGATGAAACACCAGATACGACTTGACAGCTGGGTTGTATATCCTGTTGTTTTAACACGTCGTAATTTTGCGGCGCATTATAATGATCTTCAATTAGCTTAATTTCGGGTCCATTGACCTAAAATACAACGTCATGCGATATGCGGTAATCGATCGCTTATGCATAAAGATGACTTTGCCCAATCGCAAATTATGCGATGGAAGATACTGACGACAATCGCAAATTTTAATGGAACAGCCTGCGTTTGAATAGACCTATCTAGTTTAGAATTACCGTTCGAAACGTCACTTGACAAACATTAGTCTCAGCACACTTCATAACGTTGATCCTGGGAGCGTAGACAAGACAAAGTAGTATTTAAACGCATAGGGGGACTATCAACGCGTATGGCCTAGTCCCACTGCATCGTTTCTACTTCCGTTTCCTATCCGACCAAAATGTGACGAAACGGTCCGTAGATCTAGCAAATTTTGAATTTCCATGACGTTTTGTTTCACGCGAAACGGAACCGAATTAAAAGTATCCTACTTGTCCATTCCAAACTTGATCCGCATCATTTCGTTTCCCGCTAGTACGTTCCGAATGTATGTTCAAACGGATATGACACGGAAAGATTAACGGTGCAGTAGGACCAGGTCATTGCCACTAACCAGAATGCCAGGAACACACAAAATATCAACAGAAGACAAAGCAATCTGTTCGTGGACTCTTCGGGATAAAACACATTAAAACAATAAATAAATTATTAACCAATCGATCAATCAAAAAAACACACAAACAAGCAACCGGGAAAACAAACAATAACACATGATGAATTTCTGTGAAAGGACCTTTACTCATTAACCTTCTCAAATTGGATCTTCCACCGAAAATCGTCTACAAACAGATTTCCCGCCAAAATATATTTGTTCGTACATTCCATCTACCTCATATGTTCAAACAATTTCTTTCTTGCAGACAAATGGGGCATTATGGGCTTTCAATCCTTGTAAAATCTTCACCACATGCAGGCTAGGTGAATCAATGCCTCTCTGCCACTTTATTCTGTGGTGAGTATTATAACACGTTTTGACGAAGCGCTTATCAATTATGTAATGAGGTACTAAAGTTTTTATAATGGGTTAGTAGAGTAGATATACACCACCTACTGCATCACATCATACACGTCATAATGCTGTGTACGATGGTGGTGCGATAAGGCACGGTCACATATAACCGAATAGTGTTAACGGACGCCCGACGAAGAGCAACATTTGCAATCCGTTTGTCTCCGTTCGTATTTTCAGGTCTTCTATCCGGCGGAATGTGTTGTGCATGAAGCACTTTCACCACCGGATAATTGGATTTCACAAATTTTGTATTAGTTTGGCATCCGTTTACGCTATCCGGTGATATGTGACCGGACCTAAAAGGGGAGCCGCCTAAACGCATTAGTAGTCCCTGGCTGATCAATGATCATTAGTGGAGCGCGGCACACTCTAATTAGACCAGAAATTACTTTCCGTATCATGCGCTCATCAATCGACTAATTTCGGCCATTATCATCATCACTATGCTGCAATTTAATGGGTGCACCTCCAACCTTACCTTTGGATGCTGCCTCTTCGCTTATGGCCTTGTCACACTGCATCGTTTTGCTTTCCGGTTCCTATTTATTTATTCATGGTATTTATTTTGAACACGTATGGCAGCAAACAAGCTGAATTGCATGTGCTAAACATTAAATCAAAACAAACAATGTTATTCATAATAATACACGCGAACAATAACTGTGAAATTTGCAATTATGTATTTTAAAAACATGTACATATACATCATTGTGAAAACGACATAATATCCGTTTGCCATCCGGAAGGTACTCCGTACATGTACTAGCAGGTAACGAAATGATGAGGACCAAGTTCTGAATGGACTAGAAGGATCAGCTCCGTATACCGCGTGAAACGAAACGTCATGGAACTTCAAAATTTGCTAGATACTGACCGTTGCGCCACATTTTGGTCGGATAGGAAACTGAAACAGAGACGGTGCAGTAGGACTAATGCATAAGACTTTTCCTCCAATGGCCACTGCGCCGCGTAGATTCTTGTCGCCATATGGGCCACACAAACTAATAAAGAAAACAAGATGACATGAGGGCGTTATGTTGCCCGTATCATGGCCATCCTTGCCCCCTTCTTTCATTGATCATTTTGCTGTTGAAAATAAATTCGATATGTAATGTACTTTAATTTGATTGTAAACAAAACGAATATCAGTCTACCAAGTGCCTTGTTTTGTATTTTATATGTATGTTTACTCGGTTTACACATACCTGGTTGTATTCGTATTACCGATAAGTAGACGCATAATTTTATAACTGATTTTATTTTTCCGACTTTATCTAATTGCGTTATAAATATTCATGATTGAAGTGTTTTTATTGTATAATATCCATCATGGAGATCATTACATTTGAAAACAAGTGGTCACTTTTCTTGTTTCCCTTTGTCTGCAGTTTGACTGTTTATGAATTGATGAAAATTGTGAAAGTAATCTCATTTTATGCAGCAAATAATGATTTCTTTGATAAATTTGACAGGCATTAGTTGTTTTTGTCCATTTTAAAATTATACCTTGTTCATGTGAGAATTTAAACTGTGTACAAAGTTAGTGCTGCAGCAATGAATTAGCAAATATCACTTGCAATGTTCGCTCATTACTCGGTCATACGACATTCATTTACAAGGGAATTTGTACACATTACTCAGTGGACGTATTTTATCAGATCATTCAAATTCACATTATTTTTTCTACTCTTCGTCAGTTTTTTTTGTGTACATGTCAACAAAGTTAATAGACCCCGTTAAACATTGTAGTGAAATCTAAATATATGTACCCGTTTCCTGTGAGCTCACGTTTCACCTATTTCCGACAATATTTTCGAGAAGTTGTATATGTTGTTCCTTCAACCATATTATACATTATTTAAGGGAATCAAAATGCACAAAACGAAAAGAAAACGAATGGGAAAACAAATGACATTGGTCAGACGAGAGACGCTAAAACCAAGGATGTTTAAACCTCCTTGGTAAAACACAGACTCGGTGGATAGACACGTAACCACTGCAATCTGCATGGACATCATGCTTGTGTAGATGAGGAGAAGAAGAAGGGTAGAAATACGAGAGAGAAGTGATAAGGAGGGGGAGGGGGGGGGGGCTATATATGGGTAAGAAATGTCAATTTATTCTTACTGCCAAGTTGAGGACGAGCAAGCTGATTGACCGATTAACGTTGCGATCGAGGACATGGAATAATGCATGGGCCGTTGCGCTGCGCTTCCGTGCGCGTTAACACTAACCGTGGCGATCGGGGACAAAAATGGGATAATCAATGGACCGATGTGCTGTCGCTCCAATCGTGGAAATTTGAATGGCCCGTTGTCATGTTGGGCAGAACTTCTTTGCACGACCATACTAACCGTGGTGATTGAGGGCAATCGCGGGATATGAGTGGACTGCTGTGCTGCGCCTTCTCACACGTTCACACTACACATGATGATCGAGTAAATGCCATTACTTTTATACGTGAGCACACTAGACACGACGAATTTGGAAGTCTGGATCTAACAAGTGGAGTGTAGCCCATAGGTGTAGCCTTATGGGCTTGTGGGGTGGGATAGGAAAGTTAGGAGTTATATGTGGGTGAAAACTGTTGAAAATCCCTTGTCTCGCAGCATTGCGACTAGGGAACTGGTATTATATTTTATGAGTTTTAATATTATAAAGGCAACATTTTGACACCATCTTTTAAAGGGCTATAGTAACTTTGTTGACATGGGCCAAAACTGACGAAGGGTTGATGTGTATTTCTGTGGTCTGATATGTCCACTGAGTGATGTTTAAAAAAATGTCATGGTCAATTAATGTCATATGACCGAGTAATGGGCGAAAATGCAAAGTGATATTTGCTAACTCATTGCACTAAAGTTGCACACAGTTGAAAGTCTCAGAGGAAGACTTTCAAATTCCAAAACTTCATTCATTTATATCTTAAATACAAAACAAATCGAAAAACAAACAAACACAAACATATTCCGTGCTTCAATAGGTAATACGAATACAACAATGTATGTGAGAACCGCAAGTAAGTTTCATTAAATTTGACAAATTATTGTACAAGATCCCATTAACATATTTGTATAAAGTAAATAATCATAAACGCTGACTATACGATGATTCCCTCACACGGCTCCGTCTTTTTGGACACGTGTGGACCGAGTGTATGTAGGTCAATGGGTTAACGGAAGTGATGGGACGAGAGAGACATGCGGAAAGACAATCCTATCACATTCCCCACTATAGGATCAAAATGGACGAAGGGAAGTCGGAGGAGCATGAATTTTTCATGTTTCATTAACACCTCCTTCCCCTTGAATTTTAAAGATAATCTACTTATTTTGCAAACATCTTCAATTTCAGTGAAGCGTTCCATGAAAGATACCTCGTGCATCAAGTTGGCGAAATTTCGTGAACTTTATATAGATGTTCATAGTGAAAAATGATTCAAATGTGCAAGAAATAATAATCGCTTTGTATTATAATTATAATGCTAATTTCATTTATATTCTGAATGTATGGGTATTTTAATCAGTTTACAAAGTGTAAATACAAATCCGATCGAATCACTTTGATAGTACAATTAAAAACTTAAAGTACAAACACGAAATACAATAACGGATCTGCAGATGATAGACTAAACGGTCGTATCGAACTCTACAAAAATCAATGTATTTCCACTAAAATACATATTGAAGGCATAATCTCGTCAGACTAGCTCTCAAATTGTATTTTCATTCATAAAAGGCAACTACCTTGCTAACTTTAAATTTCGGCTCTCAAAATTCAGACAATATCTTTAACAACCGGTAACTTCACACCTCACTCGAGAATCCCAGATATATTTGGAGAAATTATTAACGCCTTCGTACCGTCAATATCTCGTTCTAAATTTTCTTATAAATAAACTATAAAGACAACAAAAGGATAAAGATACAATAGTTGTTTTATAGTGATCCTTTACGAAATAGTTTTTCGGCGTTCGACCACATCTTTCCAATGCATTACTCGTTAACAGTATAGTTATATTTTATGTTACATCATGATCACAATTCACAATTGTACCGTTAATTTAACCACGTTCTTACCAATTGATAATCCATAGCACATTCTTATGACTTACGTTGATGGTAAATGTACTATACAAAGCTATATAAATCGTCTGTTGAGAAAACAAAAAGTACTCTCAGTATTAGAGGGGTAGTTTAGTTTTTGTAAGACTGCACTTTAGTAGCCAAAACCTGCACAGTAACATTATAAACTAATAGTTATAACTCCACTATGCTCGAAAGGTAAACAAAATTACAAACGACTAAGTAAAAAGCCTGTTATCATTCAAAAAGAGCCATTAAAACACAAGAGGGCGCTTTTTAAAAAGGCATTGGTTTAAACCATTTTGCATACAAAATTATGCATGTGATGTTCTATTGATATAATGATTAGATAGAGACATCATCAACAACTATTTCAAAAATGCTTTTTAAAATTTTTGAAAAAGTGCTACAATTTTTTAATTTTTTTCTAAAAATCATCTAATTATTTGGGCCCCAAATAATTATAAGATCAGATATATTTATTGATATTTCAGCCGTTTCTGGGTCGATTTTGACCAAATAAAGTTTATTCTGCCATTAAAATTGCATGTTCTCTCAAATTCGACACTCAGTTTTTCATTACCTCACAAAAAAATTGTGATGTGCAGCGCCCTCTCTACCAAAACTAAACTACCCCTTTCAAGGGACTTAGTAACATTGTCCAAATCCTCAAAATAAAATTTTAATTCTAGCGGTTCCCTCGTACCTTGTTGTATTCGTATTACCAATAAAATCATGGGACAGGTTTCGGTTTTTCAAATTTCCCTTTCGTTACAAAGATATGTACGATCGAAGTATTCAGATAAGAAAAACTCCCCCGGAGTTTTTCTTACCGTGTACAAAGTGAGTGCAGTGAGTTAGTGACTATCACTTTGCATTTTCGCTCATTACTTGGCCATGCAATGTCCATTTGACTTGAAATTTTCACACAATACCCTGTGGACATAGGAGATAACAACAAAATACATTGCATCAACCATTCATCACTTTTTACACATGTCAACAAAGTTACTAGATCCCTTTAAAGGAACTACAGCGTCTAGATGGCCTAATTTTCACAATTCGGCTCTCTATATGTAATTTTCCCGAAGAAAAAGAATTTGGCAGTCATTTCTCATGAAATCAATCAATTTTGGGGTAATTAGTAAATATCTAATTGTCCTGGGAACGCCCCTTTTAAATCGCCAAAATGTGACGTCATCTAAAGAACGGACTAATGAACTAAATTCTGTAGATGACGCGTCATGACGTAAGCCAATGAATTGTCAATCACATGTCGATCACGCTGCTGATTCCGGACCCTAAATATGGGTGGGGTGTATAACTGGCTGCTAAGTGAGATTTGGCATCAGAAAACTAGTCTTAAATCACTACTGTGTTTATTTTCATGGATTTTTTTCGGCAGACCTATTTTTCAAGTCATCAACTATGGAATAAGTGTCAAAGTACGTTGTATTCTTTAGGTCCTTTAAGATCATTCCGCATTCCGCTTTAAAGCCAAATAACAGTACTGGGAAACGCCCCACACACACAAAATGAAAAATATGCTCTTATCACCTACCACATGACAGAATATATAATAACTTAAATGTTAATGTAAAGATTTGGACAAAAACTGCTTTGAAATTGAGTAATTGAGCATTTATTGGTTCCAAAATAAAAACGAACGTTGTCAAAGTCCAATCCGCATGCGGAACCGCGTATACTCTACGTGCAAAAGACCATGCGGTATGCGGGCTTGTCGATATCTCCAGCCCAGCGCTAGCGGCGCGGACAGGTGCAAACAGGCAGTGGATATATAGCCAAATTTCACGGGCGCGGCGGCCATTGGATTTCTTCCAATATTTCTGCATTTAACGATACTACGATTCGGACTTTACCACACAAGCCCTTTTTAATACTTATTCAACAATATTGATCAATCAGTTTGGCCAATATAGATATTTTCGGTAACTTTCCCAATAATGTTATTTGGCTTTAAAGGGGTAGCACAGTTTTGGTAAGGCTGAGCTTTAGTAACCAAACCTGCACAATAACATTACAAACTAACAGTTATAACTCCACCATGCTCGAAAGGTATACATAGAAAATTACAAACGAGTAAGTAAAAAGCATGTTTTCATTAAAAAAGAGCCATTAAAACACAAGAGGGCGCTCTCTAAAAAAACATTGTTTACAACCAATTTTCCCACAAAATTATGCATGTGATGTTTTGTTGAAATAATGATTAAATAGAGAAACTACATGTATTTAAAAACATATTTTGACATTTTTTGAAAAAGCGTAAGCATTTTTCTTTTTTTAAAATCATCGAATAAATCTGGGCCCCAGATTTATTATAGCAGGATTGTTGCCATGAATATTTAACAAAAATGTCCAAAAACGTGCCATTAATGATGCAGTTGAATTATGGGGTGCGGTTCGTTATTCCGAAGGTTCGTTATTCCGAAGGTTCGTTATTCCGAACACGCAAATTTCCTATACCTGAGTGTTCGTTAATCCGAAAATGAAATAGGGTTCGTTAATCCGAACATTTGTTGCATTATTCCGAGGGTTCGTTATTCCGAAGGTTCGTTATTCCGAAGGTTCGTTATTCCGAAGGTTCGTTATTCCGAAGGTTCGTTATTCCGAAGGTTCGCTATTCCTAAAATGAAATCGGGTTCGTTAATCCGAAAATGAATTTGGGTTTGTTATAATGCTATAATTTCATATAAAGAGATAAAATAAACTTAAATGTTTGATTGGTCTGGACAAGGGAGGGAAAGGGGAGGGGTATGCTTAATGCAGGCTGTAAATTAAATACACAAAACACAAACTATAGTATTATAACAAGCCCGATTTAATTTTCGGAATAACGAACCCGATTTTATTTTCGGATCAACGAACCTTCGGAATAACGAACCTTCGGAATAACGAACCTTCGGAATAACGAACCCGATTTTATTTTCGGATCAACGAACCTTCGGATTAACGAACCTTCGGAATAACGAACCTTCGGAATAACGAACCTTCGGAATAACGAACCTTCGGAATAACGAACCTTCGGAATAACGAACCTTCGGAATAACGAACCTTCGGAATAACTGAACCTTCGGAATAACGAACCTTCGGAATAACGGACTGTAACCAATTTATGTGGTTATAATTTTATTCATTGATACATAGGCCTATTCCAAAGTATCCAAGGACAAGGCTACACTAATAAGTTATTAATGAGATTCAACTTAAATAAACGGGAAAATCCCATTGCATTTTTCGACTAAATCTATCATTTTTTCCCTTCGTGCTGGCACGTTCTCAAAAAACGCTTCCAACCTGGCCTACTTTAAACATGTTTAAGGGTAACATTGTCAAAAATACACGAAATTTACTCGGATCTCTAGAGGTTCTCTAGCATGTTTTCATTAAAAAAGAGCCATTAAAACACAAGAGGGCGCTCTCTAAAAAAGCATTGTTTACAACCAATTTTCCCACAAAATTATGCATGTGATGTTTTGTTGAAATAATGATTAAATAGAGAAACTACATGTATTTAAAAACATATTTTGACATTTTTTGAAAAAGTGTAAGCATTTTTCTTTTTTTTAAATCATCGAATAAATCTGGGCCCCAGATTTATTCCGATCGGATCTATTTATTGATATTTCAGCCGTTTCTGAACCGATCTTGATCAAATAAAGTTTATTCTGTCATTACAATTGTATGTTCTTTAAAATTTTACACTCATTTCTCACAAATAACCAAAATTTGTGCAGCGCCCTCTATACCAAAACTGAACTACCCCTTTAAGCACAAAATCAGTTATAGCAGGATTGTTGCCATGAATATCTAACAAAAATGTCCAAAAACGTGCCATTAAAAATGCAGTCGAATTATGTGGTTATAATTTTATTCATTGATACATAAGCCTATTCCCCAAAGTATCCAAGGACAAGGCTACACTAATAAGTTATTAATGAGATTCAACTTAAATAAACGGGAAAATCCCATTGCATTTTTCGACTAAATCTATCATTTTTTCCCTTCATGCTGGCACGTTCTAAAAAAACGCTTCCAACCTGGCCTACTTTAAACATGTTTAAGGGTAACATTGTCAAAAATCCACGAAATTTACTCGGATCTCTAGCGGTTCTCACATACCTCGATTCGTATAACCATTATAAGCATATAACAGGTTTTGGTTTGCCGATATTCATTTCATTCTAAATATATTTATGATTGAAGTATTCGGATTTAAAAATTTTCGCTCATTACTCGGTCATTATGTCATTCAATCATACCATGGAATTGTCACACGTCACTCAGTGGACATATTAGATCACCATTATAAACATTTTATCAACCGTTTGGCAGTTGTTATGCACAAGACTTACTAGTTCCCTTTAAAGCTCCACAGACAAGAACACTACCTCAAAATTTTGTTTTACTGTACCTAAGGGAGATTTTCATGAAGATTACTAATAAAAACATATTTTCCTCGTGGGAAAACCCGGTAAAATAAAAAAATCAACTTGTAAATTCACTTTAGGAACCCCCGTGAAAAAATTGAGTCCGGCGAAGAAAAATGACGTCATCTTTGTGACGTCACAAAATGACAATCGCAGTCTAGCTTGGTACTCTATTGCCATAGACGTACACGCTGAGTGCAATACTCACGTTGACAGAGATATATTATTTCGATTTTGTTCTATATTTGCAAACATTTGTTTAAGTTAGTCATATAGGATCCACACTCAGATGTGTTGCTGCATCCTGCTACAATTCATTTTGTAGGCATTTTCATTTAAGCCTCAATTTCCATGCAAATACGAGTTGTTTTACTAGCAAGTCAAAGGCTCTGTATTAACCATGCAAGTTCGTACTTTGGACTCCGTGTTGTTGTCCTTTTAATACGTCATGTTCCGATGGACACGTGCTTGCACGCGCGCTCTGCTATAAATACATTTTTTAGGAGTATGGAACACTGATGCGAAAAACTCCAAAAAATTGGAAGGAAATTTACATTTTTTGCCCAACTTAAGGATTTCTTTGAAAAAAAAGAGTGTGGTATATCAATATAGGCGCATATTCATAGCTATACACCTGAATCAAAGCCGGGATTTCACTATACCTTTAAGAGATGTTGCTGCTTAAACAAACTACTTGCATTACTCTACGACAAGTTTGCTTTTATATCAATTATCGATGGATGAGTATCAAATGTGGGTGAAGTAGATTTTTGCGTGATACGATACATCTACTCAAGGCCGTAAACCCTTGACATCATGCCAATTATACTGGAGTGGTGTTAAAATTATACAGACTTTTGTAGTTTAATAGCTACAAATCAATATCGTCCATTAGGGATACATATATTTAAGGACAATAATTATCACCATTGTTTTAGTGAAAGTTATAATCTCAAATAAATACGAGGACGACAAAAGCAACATCAACGACGACGACGATAACAACAACGTCAACAGCAACAACATCAACGGCAACATTAGCAACAACAGAAACAACAACAGCAACAACAACAACACCAACGGCAACATTAGCAACAACAAAAACAACAACAGCAACAACAACAACACCAACGGCAACAGTAGCAACAACAAAAACAACAACAACAGCAACAACAACAACAACAACAACAACAACAACAACAACAACAACGAGAACAGTATACAGCATCAACAACACGAACATCTTTCATATAAAATGTACAATTCCATCAAAAAAGAATTCATTGATATGTCGTTTTAACCCCATGAAGTACAGTACAGCGAAGGTCACCATGCATTTATGACGAGATTAAATACCGCATCCTCTGAAAGGTCAAGATATTTTGTCGAAAATTAAGTAGCTTCATGATCTGACATACTGGACTTGTTCGTTTTATTAAAGTTCCGAGTCGTTCATTTTGATTGGGGTAATTATGTTGCGAGTGTAGTGGTCAACACTGTCACATTGGCGTATTTAGTGTCCAGCCATAATAGGGCAATGATGGGGTAAGGAATCCCTACACACGAGAGGACAGTACTCATCAAATAAATTTGTATAAGTAGCCACCATTATTATTTATTATTATTATACGAATATCTTAATTTTCAATTTGTATTTTCCCACGGCGGAGGGGACACGAATACGGGGGGGGGGGGGGGGGAGGGGGGGGGGGGGTGGTATTCCACGCACCCGGCATTCCCCCTTATTATATTTTGTGTCCACCTTATTACTGTATTATAATGATAATATCCAATAACCGGGTTGAAAATAAACGAAAAATATGTTTACTTGAGGGTCCTTCGTTATATTAGTAGAACATTAACTGCAGTCCCTTTTGCAAACCGTTGTGAATTATTTAGCCACACGAAAATGATATTTGCGAACAAATGCTTCAAAAACCATCTATTCTTGCGAATAAAATTGTGGATGAAAACAACTAATTGAACATACCGGTAGGCTATTACCTTCTTTGGAAATTGTAATCACTTGTTATTTTGTTTACAGGGATATGAGAACACCTTGCATGTATCCTCTAAATCGGTTACCTTTCTCTTAATATGATTAAAATTTCTCTATCGCTGAAATTCATCAATTAAACATGCTTTAAGTGCGTCATTTGTGGCGTCATTTTAAAGCCAAATAACAGTATTGGGAAAGTTATCGAAAGCATCTCTGTTTGCAAAATTAATTGATCAATATTGTTGGTGATAAAAATGGGCTAGTGAGATAAAATTATTACCTTTAGTATCCTTAGTATCGTTAAATGCATACATATACATGTACATGTTCTTCCATGCACGTCGCCAGCACGCCGCTAAGATTGGGCCTAAGTTCAACGCCGGTTCCCTCCCAGCCTTGCTGGGTATTGTGGCTATATTCGGTCGACCAAGCGTGCATGCCGTGCATACGTGCGCTTGCATAGCTTTTGCATGGAGTGTATGCGGTTGAATTGAATCTATGGTAAAATGATTTTCTTCTCTAACATTTCATTGCTCATATAGTCAATTTCAAAGCATGTTCGTCCAAATATGTATACATTACGATTAGGACATGTAAGAGATAAGTTTTGACATATTATTTCACATGTTAGGTGATGAAAGCATTTTTTGTTTGTGTGTGGGGCGTTTCCAAATACTGTTAGGCTTTAAAGGGGTAGTACAGTTTTGGTAAGCTGAACTTTAGTAACCAAACCTGGACAGTAACATTATAAACTAATAGTTATAACTCCACCATGCTCGAAAGGTATACATAATTACAAACGACTAAGTAAAAAGCCCGTTATCATTCAAAAAGAGCCATTCAAACACAAGAGGGCGCTTTCTAAAAAGGCATTGTTTTGAACCATTTTTCATAAAAAATTATACATGTGATGTTTTTTTTTTATAATAATGATTCAATAGAGAGATCATCAACAACTATTTAAAAAACGCTTTTGAAAATTTTTGAAAATTGCAAGCATTTTTGTAATTTTTGAAAAATCATCTAATTATTCGGGCCCCAAATAATTATAAGATCAGATATATTTATTGATATTTCAGCTGTTTCTGGGTCGATTTTGACCAAATAAAGTTTATTCTTCCATTAAAATTGCATGTTCTCTCAAATTCGACACTCAGTTTTCATTACCTCACAACAAAATTGTGATGTGCAGCGCCCTCTCTACCAAAACTGAACTACTCCTACCATGACCAGGTGTAAAAACTGTTCATCTTTTGAGAAAAGCTGCAGTTTTCCATGACTAAAATGAATATTACAAATATATAACTGTAAATAATGTACTACTATTTTCACTTTACTGTATAATTGTTAGTGTAGTTTTAACGATCTAATTAAATTATATTAGATATGGCGTAGCTAGTTTTTGTTTCCAGAAAATGGGGGGGGGGGGGGGGGGGGGGGGGGTGCACCAGCACCAGAGGCCTTTTTACAGATTTACAACAGTCAGGCAAAAGGGTGGTCACCCGGCAATGTTGCCGAAAATCATTATTATTACCTTAAAAATGACATAATTTGGGCTAAAAATAATAATATACCTTAAAAATTATATTCGGGGGTGCGTTGGGTGCGTACGCCCCCAATTTTATCGGTCTCGGCCATCTAAACCAGTGGTCTCGGGCACAATCAGTCTTATCGACCCCCCCCCCCCCCCCCCACCCCCCCCCCCCCCCCCCCCCGTTATACACAACCCGTTTTTGTAAATTACACACCCCTCCCCCCCCACCCCCCTTGGAAAATTCGGGCCTGCTCGCATAACGACGTTATTTTAAAGGGGTAGTTCAGTTTTGGTATAGAGGGCGCTGCACAAACATTTTTTTGTGAGATAATGAAAAACTGAGTGTAAAATTTTAATTGCATAATGAACTTTATTTGGTAATAATCGGTCCAGAAACGGCTAAAATATCAATAAATAACCGATCGGAATAAATATGGAGCCCAGATTTATTCGATGATAAAAAATTTTAAAAATGCTTACACTTTTTCAAAAGCGGTTTTTAAATATTTGTTAATGATCTCTCGATCTATTTAATCAGTATTTCAACAAAACATGACGTGCATAATTTTTTATGAAAAATTATTGAACCAATGCTTTTTTAGAGGGCGCTCTCTTGTGTGTTAATGGCTCTTTTGTAACTTAGTCGTTTGTAATTTTCTATACCTTTCGAGCATGGTGGAGTTATAACTATTAGTTTGTAATGTTATTGTGCAGGTTTTGGTTACTAATGCTCAGCTTTACCAAAACTATACTACCCCTTTAATCGCAGGGATATTGTGCGCCGAAATAGGTAAAGTTCTGCTAGGCACCGCGCGCTTCGATCGCTGATCATGCAACTCTTTTCCACACTGGCGCCACCGCGTGCCCAGAATGCATTCATCCTCATTTTGCTTGAACGTATTTCATCAGTGCACGCCATGCAGTGCGTTTCAGTCCGTAACTGTAACGATGCGACCGGGCTATGCCAATGATGATGAGAAAGCGACTTAAATTAAAAAGACAAGTGAATTTCGAGGAATAGACCCTTGTTCGAGTGAGCGAGTAATATAAATATGCGAGGGTACATATATCGTTTTTGCTGACGGGAACCCGTTGTTTATTCACTCTCTTTGTGTTCCTATACCTTCCCCGAGCCCTAGAGCTCCGAGCAAGAGGTGGATTGATCGTACGAGTGGTGGTTCATAATTGCTATCATTTACTCATCACGGATTTAAAGGAATCACACATGTAAGTAATACAAACTTTGATTCGAATTAACTGATTTGCATTTAATCTGATGATGCAAAGATTATCTTATTTATCTATTCATTTATTGGTATACTTAGCAATTCTCAAACTAATCAGCTCCAGGCTGAAGGAATCAGTGTACAGTTATAAGCATCAAGACATACAGCTTAATAATACAATTCGGTGTAGTTTTGTAATTGTATTTTATCAAATTGAAATATTAATACATTTTCAATTTCAATTTCAATTTATTCTTGCTTCCAACAAAACATTACAAATGAATTATAATAATAATTTACAAAAATAGAGATATACATATTGGAAACAAGAGGGGTCCGCTAAAAAGCAGTGCTCGTACAATTGTGGACCCCTCAACAAATAAGGTAGTTATGAATATTGTATATTTAAATTAACACATTATAATACGGAGTACAGCATTAAACACAATACGACTGAATACAATGCACAAGTCTATAATACGTGAAATAAATACGAAATTACTATGCAAAATTGCAAAACATTAAAATATGTCAATAACAATTATGACAGAGGATTGGTAGGAGTATATGATATCATATCAAATCAATTTCAATTCAATTGATTTTTCATAATATGGGTACTTTTCCAAAAAATTTATTTACCAGGGATATGTTATAATTTGAAAATTAACATTAAGCTAAATGTATGATTACGCATACAAATTTGATGATAATAATGATATTTTAATAGCATATACTTATATCGATAACTGATAGGCTATGTGTCACTTCAGAATGATTCAGTATTAACCTAAAATGTAGGTCTTAAATCATACATGTTTATATCATTGTGTCTCGTGCATGCCATATATTGGACATGATGTAGTTACGACTTTACGCCGTGTGAGGCAATGGAAATATATAATTATTCACATTTGTGCAATACATGAATATTATAATCAGTATAATATGGTTTGTCACGCTTTAATTGGTGTGTGTTTACAGATTCGAATATTGACATTGCATCATGTCTCGAAATTATCAGATATTTTATTACAATCTATACTATTGTCTGAACAATTCAGATGTTTTATATTATTGTTGGAAATTTCTGGCAGCAGTCGCATTGCAATTATTGAATTACAGTGGTTGCTCTTAGGTTATATGGGTTCGAGGATAAATGAACAACGACGGGAATGGCTCGGTGGGTTGAAGGAACGTTATTGTCGGAGGGTAGATTGCTTTATCCAAGCAATGCTGGAGTATATCAGTACTTATATGATACTGATACTAATGATAATGATACTAATAATACAAATAGTACTATAATAATGACAACAAATAATTATAATACAAATGGTAATAAACTAATACTAATAATAATGCTGATAATAATAATAATAATAATAATAAAAATAAACAAAATAATACAAATAATGACAATGATAATAATAATGATAATAATAATGATACTACTACTACTACTACTACTACTACTACTACTACTACTACTACTACTACTACTACTACTACTACTACTACTACTACTACTACTCCTACTACTACTACTACTACTACTCCTACTACTACTACTACTACTACTACTACTACTACTACTACTACTACTACTACTACTACTACTACTACTACTACTACTACTACTAGTACCTCTACTACAAATGATACTAATAATAATATACTGATAATAATAAGGATAATAATATTAATAATTACAATTCTAATACTATTTATATTAATGATGAAAATTAAAACTTGCAAACATTAACATCTTAATCTTATCAGTTGTTGTTATTATTATCATAACCAATAATATATTTGTTTATCATTCCAGGGGAGCTTTTGTGTCATATAAGAATATCGGGGGAAGTTTAATGTAATCGATAAGATACAGACCCAAATAATTATGTTACATGTTATAATTTTTAAAGAGAGATAAGCTTTATTGGTTTAGTCATATGTTCAACACATCATTCATTCCTATAGCATATCCAACACTGGGGGAGGTACAAACAGGTAGTACTAAAATATCACCTGTAATGTGCTCACTGTTTATATTTTGCATGTACAGTATGTATTTAAAGGAATAAACTAATAAACGTGATAAATACGCGCTGTATAAATTTTACGATGAGTATTGTATCGTTTAATATAAGTCGATACTCTGTTCGAGGAATTGCAAAGCACCATCACTTTCCCAGGGTGCTGTTTGATTGATCGATATAATTAGAAGTCCCTCGTGTAAATTAGTAATCCTCCTGACTGTAATTCTCCAACAGAAAATCACTTTACATGCTTTATCTCTTTCTCGCTCATTCTGTCCCCTCCCCATTACCCTCTCACTCACACACACACACACACACACGCACACACACACACACACACACACACACACACACACACACACACACACACACACACACACACACACACACACGCACGCACACACACACACACACACACACACACACACAAACACATACACGCACACACGCACAAACGTATATACACTTTCACACATACATATATAGTACATACGTACATAGTATATATGCATACGTATACATGTATAAAGTATACATAAATACCTAAGTACATACACACACACGTGAGCGTGACAGACACATGCGCCATTTTAATTTTTAGTACTACATATTGTTACATGATTATTTATAACTAAAACGGCTGTGGCAAAATGCATGCTATCATAAATGACACGATAAGTGACTTTAGTCACACAGAGCTCCTGTATTGTTAGAATGTTTAAAGGGATCTAGTAACAATGTCAAAAACAACAAAACTTACATAGAAGTCTAGCAATTCTCATTAACCTCATTGTAATCGTATTACAATTAGAAACATGGAGCAGGTTTTGGTTTTCAGCATTTCTCTTTTGTTACAAAGAAATTTTATGATTGAAGTGTTTGGATTTCAAATTATCTACTCACTGGATAATCATAACTGTGTACAGAGTAACTGCAGTGAGTTGGTAAAAAAAATGAAATTCATTTACCGTGGAATGTTCACACATCGCTCAGTGGTCATATCAGATCTCAAAAATTATACATTTCATCAAATATTCACCAGTTTTTGCACATGCCAATAAAGTTACTAGATCCCTTTTAAGGTGGACCTGTAAAGTGTCAGATATTACCCAAAATTACATTTGTGACTTAAATCCTGTACCAAAATCATTGTAACATATGTCCGAATGATGTGTGAAAGTTTCATTGAAAAAGAACACTGCTTTCCTGGTTAAAAAAGCGAAAATATGCGTCAGCTTTTACAACGAATTACTGTATGACGTGTATGAGGTTTATGACCGTTCATTAACGCTCTTGAGCTGAATGATAGATATCGTCATACTAAAGGGGCATTTGAAAAAAGATAATCCTATTTTATTCTTCTCTTACCATAAGCTAAACAACACGGTAGAAGAGAAACGAGGAAGCTCCAATTAATTTTCGTGGAGTTAGACACTTTACAGGCATCCCTTTAATTGCTAGATTAGTATCGATTTCTCATTCTCCCGTACGTGTTCATTTGATGGTAAATAGTAAAAACAAAACATTATAATAATGCAATACGCGAAATTTAATTATTGTTATTTAAGATTTCAAATAACATTGGCCATTTGTCAATCCCAGGTTGTCAATCTCTCATGTTTGTTGGCAGGGGTTTAATACTATAATGTAATACTGTATCAAACTATTTACCTGAATGGAATTGAACCTTCTGCATTACATCATATGTATTGAAAATAGATTCTCTAAAAAAATAATCTGTTCATGTTTCCAATAAGGCTTCAATGAATAAAGAACAACAATCTTATAATGTTATGGATATTATTAGCATTTAAAACAGCCGTTTACTCTTTTAAATGTACTATATTCTGGTACATTTGTTTAAACATATAGATAAAAGAAAGCAAAAACATAATTGTGTCAAAATGTAGATTTATGGAAGATGACAGGCGCCAATGTGTCATAATATTCAGACCCTTCTCCTCTTTGAGGGGGCCCCGAGTCATGTGACCCGTCTTAAAGTGGAACGTCGTGGACACAAAGCCTTCGCTGGAAGCGTTTCTTCCATCCCTTGTCCGCGCGGGCACAGCTTAATGTATAATTGATTTCAAATTCATCCGTATCTTTCTCTCAATAGTATAGTAAAAACAGAAATATTATTATTTCTATTGTTTATTAAATGAGACTCCTGACCGACTTCCTATTGAGTTCACACGCGCTGGGAGTCATCGTCAACACCATCATGAATTGTTGATGACCAAGCATTGGAGAGGCAAAGAGCGCTTGAAAGGGGGCCTTGTTGTTGATGTTGTTGTGGTAGTGGTCAGGTGCGCCGGAAGCAGTTTTGGATTGTGGGGGCAAAACCCCAAGGGGGCTCACAATTTGTGTGTGTAGGGGCTCATGCCCAACCACACTCTGGGTTGCCAACTTTGAGCCAGATGTAAGAGTGAGACATTGCGAGGGAGCGAAGCGACTGTGCGGGGGAAGGGTTTGGGAGGGGGTATCCCCCTCCCACGGTAAGAAAGATTTTGTATTTATGGACTTGAAACTGTGCAATCTGGTGCATACCTAGATATGAAATTGCGTTTTGCCCCCCCCCCCCCCCCCACACTTCCGGCGCCTATGGTAGTGGTGGTGGTGAACTGATGATAGTGGTGGTGCTGGTATTGGTGGTAGTTCTGGTGGCGGGGGCGGTGGAAGGAGTGGCGATGAGGTTGTGGTGGTTGTAGTACATGGTGGTTGTGGTGATGGGTTGTGGTGTTATTGTTGGTGGTGGTGGTTGTAGTGGTGGTGTTTGTGGTGGTGGTTGTAGTTGTAGTTCTGGTTGTGGTAGTGATTGTGGTGGTGTTGGTGGTTGTTGTTGTAGCAGGGGTGGTGGCGGTTAAGATGGTGGTGATGGTGGTGGTGGTGGTGATATTGGTGAGTTACATGGTTGTGAGTCGGGGAACTGAACGTTGTGTTCATCAACATTAATGTTATTCTTGTAACTTGAATACCCCATTAAAATGATCTAGTAACTTTGTTGAAAAGTGCAAATAGTGATGAGTGATTAATAAAATGTAAATTGGTGTGATCTGATATGTCCACAAACTAATGTGTGAAAAGTCCACGTTAATTGGATGTTTTTTGGCCGAGAAGTGAGCAAAAATGCAAAGTGATATTCACTAACTCATTACACTTACTTTGTACATTATCCCGTAGACAGTTTAACATCTGAACACTTCAATCGTAAATATCTTTTGAACGAAATGGAAATTTGCAAAACCAAAACCCGTCCCATGCTTTTATTGTTAATATGAATATGACAAGGTATGAGAGAACCACTAGAGTTCCAAGTAAGTTTTGAGGATTTGGACAATGTTACTAAGTCCCTTAAATTATTTCCATTCCTTGCCATTTTTATTTTATTTTATTTTCTTTATATTCATATTATATTATACGTATGTGAATATTATATTGTATTTAATTGTGATAGTGTATCTCTTAATTACTATAACATGCCGGGTGCCCTTACTCGACAAGCTTCGTGCTTCTTATAGGTGCTACCTGTTACATTGTAAATGTACAAATTTGTATCTGATTTTTATCTGAAATAAATGTTGAATTGAATTGAACAACTTCTTTTCATTTATGAATAGAATAATAACAGCATTACTCCAACTTTCGATTGTGGAGAAGTATCGCCATTCTTGGTTATGAAATGTAGATGAGTTAATGTATTTTGGTTACTAATGAAACACAGGTATGTTGTTAGTATATCTACTATTCAAACTCTAACGCCATCGATACAGAAAAAATTGCATCAGCAATGCACACAGTTCATATTGATTAATAATAAAATACTATTTTATGAGAAAAATATTACTATTTTAAAAATTTAATGCAAGGATCCATTAGTCCCGAGATATTTACGACTGAAGTGTTCAGATGTTAAACTGTCTACGGGATAATTTAAGCCATGTACAAAGTACATTAAAGGGGACCACCAGGCAAAGAACAACACATAATTATATGTTTTGGTACCTTTTTGTGATATCAAATAGATACCCAAAAGTTTGCAAAG
This sequence comes from Echinarachnius parma, assembly GCA_037951105.1. Lineage (NCBI taxonomy): Eukaryota > Metazoa > Echinodermata > Echinoidea > Clypeasteroida > Echinarachniidae > Echinarachnius > Echinarachnius parma. The sequence continues at coordinate 60,927 of JBAMJV010012517.1, forward strand.
GGTTGTGTAATTCATAAACAAAGCAATTAATTACCACCACTTACGGAACCAATATTATTCCGTATGGGCCAAACATTATTTGCGAGTGCGCCAATGCTATTCACGCGTACGTTTGGAGACAATATAATCCCGGACAATTCGTTCGCTCTGGACAAAGTAGTTTTCGTACATGCAGACACATGAACGCATGCTTTAGAATGGTGATGCGTTTTCCAATTATATATTTTTTTCTGGAAACATATTTTTGTGAACTTGTTGATGGAATGGACTACTAAAAATATTACCTTTCATTTATAAGAATATTATTTTTGGGTGGTGGTACCCTTTAACCTTTCATCCATGGTGGCTTAATGACGGGACTATCAAATTTATCTATGCGATTTTTGAATTCATTGGCAGGTTAAAATATAGACAATTATGATGAGTTCCGTTTCAAATCACGATAAACGCCTTTCAAATATTAGTATGAACGTTTATCTGTATTGGTATTTCATAAGATGTAGCAATTTTAACTTTTGATCACAATACAAATATTTACTTCCACAAGTGTTCGGCTGTCATCTATCTACAGCCTTCGAATGTCTATGACCCGATGATCAATCGTTACGTCACGAAGGCCAAGTCGGGTCACAACTCTGACAAAGGCTGTAGATGACAGCCGAATATTTTGGAGGTAAATATTTGTATTGTAATCAAAAGTTAAAGATGCTGCTGCCTTTACAATAATAATGATGGTAGTAGTGATAATAATGATGACTACTTGTATAGCGCATGTACCCTCTTTCGACGCTCGCGCCGCATCATTAAGGCGGTAATTTTATAAACAAAAACCAGTTTGTTAAATGATCCTCCGCTCATTACATAACAAGGTGTATTTTATTTATTTATTTATTTATTTTTTTTTTTTTTTGGGGGGGGGAGTTATGATTGATAATATAATGATACATTAACACAAAATATAATCGTCTTTATGTGTTAGCAAACTTAAACTGGGTCAGACATACAATGAGTGGACGTAGGGCATGGATCCGCCCATGTGTTACCTAGGTTACTGATGTTGTGCTGACGCAATGTACATTTTTGATTAAAGAATTGATTATTATAATTGTAGCTCTGTTATAGAAAATCAACTACCAGATACCTATATAAACCATCTTGGTCTGTAGTCGAGTCTAGACAAACTTGCAAAACAAACTTTCAGTAAGTTGTCTACTAACCCTCACCTTAACAATTTACGTATAAAATATATGAGTAAGTTAAGCGGCCTTTAGAAAGCAAGGTGACCTTTCAATTCATTGTATCATCCTTCATGTTGGCATAAAAAACTCTGCTATATTTGTTTTACTTATTTATTACTTTATTTCTAAAGGAATGTTTTGATTTCAATCTGTGCAATAATGTAAGAAGGATTCCGTGGCGTCTCGTCTCGACTGTCTATATGTCCAATTTAGAACCCTTCCATCCAGCTTCGGAAGTACGTTATGCGACGGCACTTAAACTGTTTAGAACTGTATTTCCTCTTCGACCCAGAGGAACCACCACGCTTATCTTTTATAAAAACCTAAGGTGGAATGAATTATCAGACGATACAAAAATTTAATAATGTTATGTCTTGCTTGCTCAGCATCGGTTGCAAAAATCTTCTTACGAATAATGAATTATAAACTAATATTTCTGAGAAAACTGTATTCAATCAACTAAGACTCGAAAGATACTCCGCCACTCCAAGCCATGCAGCTGCCAAATATGTCATGCTAATTTAGTTTTTGTTTTACCCCTGAGCACATTCTAGATCTAGAAGCTAAATCCAGAACCAAACCATACCTTTAAGCCCGATATACATTGACATTTTTAATGTTGAGTTTATACAGAACCAAACCATACCTATAAGCCCGATATACATTGACATTTTTAATGTTGAGTTTATACAGAACCAAACCATACCTATAAGCCCGATATACATTGACATTTTTAATGTTGAGTTTATACAGAACTAAACCATACCTTTAAGCCTGATTTACGTTGCAACATTTGATGTTGAGTGTATACAGAACCAAACAATACCTTTAACTTCTGTAAGGCAGAATCGAAGCGTCTACCTTTAATTTATTAAGACCGTCTGTACATCACGCTATTTGATGCTGAGTTTTTAACAAATCAAACCATACCCTTAAACCTGTCTATTATTACACTATTTAAGTCAAACAATCCCGTCTACAGTGAATTATTTGATGTTGAGTCTTGAAAGTCAAACAACCCCTTTAAGCCCGTCTACAGTGCACTTTTTTTGCTGCGAAGGAATGCAGACCGTGTAGCCCGTAATGAGGTGCACGCTGAGTTGTTTTAAATCGCCCATTAATCTGGGTAATTTGGCAATATTGGACATAACCATACGTCGGCTCAATTTGCTCCTAAAAAATAAACATCACAATCGAGTGGATGCAAGCTATACACTGTTAAAACGCTGTGTAAACAAATTCAACAACTTGAAATTTCAACATTCAACAACCCCAGTTGTTTAAAGTTTACACAACACTTTACACTGTTGTTTTAATTTGTTCTACAAATGTTGTTTAGAATAAAATAATGTCAACAATCCCGTTGTTGAAATAGCAAATACAAAGAAGATGTAAAAGCGGCAAGCGTAGGATTCGAACCGGGGGTCTTTGGGTTATAAGTCTCACTCTCTATCGACTGCGCTATCTCGGTTCGCTTGGTTTGCAAAGGGACAAAAGAGGTTTTGACGCGGTGATTTTGCGGTCGAAACTATCACGTGATTTAACACGTTTCATCAACGCTTGAACAATGGCCGCTTCACGCAACTCTTATTCATACAACTTATCATGCTACACCTAAAGTTGTATGAAAAGATTTAACAACTATTTTTACACAGCGTTTTTTTTTACACAGCGTTTTAACAGTGTACGGCAAGGGGCTCATTACGGAGGGTAATTAGTAGTAGGGTATATACAGTGGGGAGGCAGTTGCCCAGGGACGCCGGTTGCAGTACCAATGGGTAGTCATGTTCAACTTTGAATGGTTTGTAACACTGGTATGTAATTATATACGTATCATTATTTAGCTGAATACTTCAAGTTAAGATGGGCGAATCGAACGTATTAGCCTAAATGTGTGCATTTTGGCTGAATTATTACACCTTGTGACCATATCATATTATTTACGCCATGGTAATATTAAGACGGACCTGATGTACAGATGTATTTCAAAATAAATGCAATCAAATAAACGAGGCTATTTTTTGTTTACTTTACCGTATTCATCAAAACTTTTTTTGGTATTATAATATTGGTATAAATAAATAATATAAAAAAATTGATACATTATAATAATCAAACATTTTGGGACGATCTTTGATTATAAAAAGCAAACAACAATTTTAAAATGTATTACATCGACATTTAAAAAAAAACTGCGATAAATCCCACAAACTACTGGCTGTTACGGTGATTACATGCATAGTAATCGGAGAGGTTAGTGAAGAGATGCAAATCACGAAGGCTTTCACATTCAAGTATTTATAGTGGGTAATATAAAATGTGACATGTGGAATAAGCTCAGCTTACTTTCCAGACTCCTTTATCTCATTTCCTTCAGGATTCTGAAATCCACATAGACTTTGTTAATTGCCCACCAAGTCTCCGTTGTTAATGGTTTAATTAGACATAATTACAGCTAAAATGGCACGCCATACTGCTCGCTATACGTACATCGCGTTTAGATCGCAAGTTGGTATCATGCAGACCTTTCGGGGTTCATGTAGTAGTGCTAGAATCAATTAATGGGGATGGAATTGAGAGACAATTGCGCTAATGAGGACGAAGAAACCATGTTACCGGAGAAGGGTGGACCAATTGAGAGAAGGGGAGTTGGCGTCAGAAATATGTTAAAGCGATGATTGGCACGCCGTGTCTACGATTACAGTGAGTTTAGAAACGTACCTCTACCGTATACTACTGACCAAGCTTCCCTGGGAATTGACAGAAGTAATGCCCCGTCTCCTCCCGTTCCCCTCCCCTCCCCCCTCTCTCCCCTCTCACGCTCTCCCAACCCCTCCTCTCCATGCACTCTCGCTCCTAATACAGGTGCTTTTAGTGTTACAGGGACAGTCCCTCTTTTACAAAATGTCTGAACAGTTTCCAGTTGACGGCTGGGGATGAATGTAACACACACACACAAAATCAGATCGAACAGCCCTGTAATTTGGATTCTATGAATGCAAAACGAATGCGTCCCTCCATCAAACTATATATCGGTCAATAAAGGAGTTTAACTGATTTAACATAATATTACAACAATATTGTACTTATTCTTGTAAAGGTATTGTGAAGCCGACATTTGTAAAGGTATGTCACGGAAAAAGATTTTAAAAATGAAGAATATATCATTACAAGTAGCCAGTTTAAGCGAGGTTTGGTTATTTTGTTTAGTAATCGCTTACCTACTGTTATTTGTGCGCGGGTCACGTAGCTAGCGCGGGTCACATAGGGGTCACGCATAGCGCTGTGGCACTCCGTGGAATCCGTGAGCGAACTTTCTCGACGGGCGAATACACGTATACTGCACAATTAACCGTTGGACGATGGTTTATTAGATTTAGGTCTATAACTCCACGAAAAAGAGATTTCATTAAATTCTATTAAATTACATTTTCTTTCATATAGAACAATAACCTCGCAACTTTTGAAATTTGGCTTGCAAAAGAGGGGCTGTCCCTTTAACAGTATCACTGCAAGCTCGTCTCGAATATTACTCGTTCATAAAACTATACGACAGAGACTTTTATTTTATTTTTATCTTCGCGGGCCTAACTTGTTTTAAAACACAATTTTGGGAAGTCTTACTTGCTAAATTCCTTTATTTGCTTTTTTTAATCTCGTTTTTTAAATCTATGTGTACTATAATTTCACCGATTGAGAAAACTACGCTACTTATATATAATATTCTTAGGTAGTTGACCCAATTAATCCTATATTTGCAAAATTGTTTTCGCATAACCTGCGCGTTGACACGACGTGTTGACATTTATGGTGGCCCTGAAGGGACATCGCGAATCGCGAACTTTGTTGCGAAATTCACGACGAAATATGCAACGTCGCATATTTCGTCGTGAAATTCGCAACAAAGTTCACGATGAAATATGCGGCGTTGCATATATCGTTGCGAATTTCGCAACAAAGTTCGCGATGAAATATGCGACGTTGCATATTTCGGCGTGAATTTCGCAACAAAGTTTGCGATTCGCGATGTCCCTTCAGGGCCACAATAGACATGACGCGTTGACTCGCGTGTTGCAGTCCTGCGAGTTTTCAGAATAACAATGTTTTGGGAAAACTGACTACATATTCACAAAATCATGTTTTTTCCCAACCAAAATAAGTCACATTTGGGCAAAATTAACTCATATTTGGGCAAAACACATCTCACATTGGGCCACAAGATCCACAAGTCTAATATTGTCACGTCACGTGAGAAAATGACTCATAAGGAAATAAACTATATGTTACTGTCTGAATTGATAATATTTACATTATTTTGTCATATCTATTTTTAGCTCACATTATTTGACACCCCAGTCTATAGTTTTCCCACGTGATGTGTGTTCTATTTTGATAATGATCTGAACATTGTTGGGCAGTAATAATAAGTGGCGGATCTACGGGGGGGGGGGGTGGTTTAGGGGGTTTAATCCCCCCCCCCCCCCCCTTGGGCTGCCAAGTGAAAATGTGATGTGCATAGAAAAACGCCATCATGTGTCCAGACCCACACAGTATCCGCATCGTCATTGGGTCAAACCCCCCTTAGCACAAAGCTAGATCCAACCCCCCCCCCCCCCTAGCAAAAAGCTAGATCCGCCCCTGAATAACCATGGCCACTTATTATGAACGAAAGGAATTTATCACTGTACTCGTTGTAGTACTATATAGTTAAAGGGAGCTAGTAACATGCATGGTCAAAATCCACACAATTTACTTAGAGCCTATAGTGGTTCTCATATACCTCATTGTCTTTGTATTACCAATAAATGCATGGATCAGGTTTCGGTTTTCCATATTCCATATTTTGTTATAATTATATACATATATATGATTGAAATGTTTGGATTTATAATTATCTACGGGAAAATTTAAACTGTGTACAAAGTCAATGCAATGAGATAGTGAATATCACTTTGCATTTTCGCATATATCACTCGCTCATTTGAACACTCGATTGCACTAAACGTTTCTCACAACACTCAGTGGACATATTCGATCATCACAGAAATACACATTTTATCAATCCTCATTCAGTGTGTGCACATGTAAACAAAGTAACTAGACCCATTAAAATAATGTCAGACGCTATTTTCCTCTCATATATCTCCCAAACACGTATTTTCTATTTCTGAGATATTTATAACTGTATAATGTATCTCATTAGCATTAAAGGGATAGTTGAGTTTTGGTAGAGAGGGCGCTAGACTACTTTTTTTTTTTTGTTGTGAGGTAATGAAAAACTGAGTGTAAAATTTGAAAGAGCATAATATTTAAATAATAAAATCATCTTTGTTTGATCAAAGTCGGTTCAGAGACGGCTGAAATATCCATAAATATAACATGTTGTAATAAACCTGGGGCCCCAGGTTTATTAGAGAATTTTGAACCAGCCGTTAAAAAAATGCTTCCTCTTTTCAAAAAGTTACAAAATAGGTATTTAAATAGTTGTTGGTTATTTCTCTATCTAATCACTATTTCAAGAAAGCATCACATGCACAATATTTTATTCAAAATGGTTGAAACTGATGAGTGTTTAGAGAGCGCCCTCTTACGTTTTAACGGCTCTTTTTTAATGGTAACATGATCTTTACTACGTCATTTGTAAGTTTGTGTTCCTTTCTAGTTATAACTATTAGTTTGTAATGTAATGATGCAGGTTTTGGTTACTAAAATTCAGTTTCACCAAAACTGTACTCTCCTTACCAGAACTGAACTATCCCTTTAAGCGTCTAGAATTTGCAAATGTATGGCTTCGAAAACATCTGTTTTGCCTTGGACATGTTGGAATAGTCTGACGTTGCCAATTTGGATTTAATTGTGTCGTCAGGAATATATAGCTTACGTCACAATGAATACACATTTATTATACTTTCTATTTTCTAAAATGACATATTGTGTGCCCTCCCTTCATCCAACCTTCCTCTTTCAGGCGTTCTGTTATGATAATAAATAGGCATTGTTTGGCGCTCTTCTGGAAATGCGTCAGTTTAAGTTCCATTTTCTTCGTTTTTGTTCTTCTTTTGTTTGTTCCACACTGGAATATCGCGTAACAAGGTCACTCATCAGTCATGGGGGTCGTCGTTCCTGTATTAGTGGCCACCTGTCTATAGCAGCCAACCTGCTATAGTGGCCATATAAACTTGATCTCCTGCAGAGAAAAACAATGGAATGAACCTGTCTATAGAGGTCACCTGTCTACAGTGGCCACTTTTCTTACTTCCCCTTGGTGGTCACTATACACAGGTTTGACTGTACATACATAGGCTACATACATACACCCATACATACATACACACACCCATACATACATACACCCATACATACATACATGCTTACACCCATACATACATACATACACCCATACATACATACATACATACATACATACAAACAGAACACACACACACACACACACACACACACACACACACACACACACACACACACACACACACACACACACACTCAGTACTGCACAAACCATCTCAACGGGTAAAAGACACACCCCACACAATTAATTTGCATGATTCATACAAAACCAGAAAAGAACCTTGTTTTATATTTCATAATTTCACTAAAATTGGCGGTCGTGTTTTTCGAACTTACATTATATAATAGAAGAACTTTTATTGAGCTAAGGAAGGAATCAACAATATATATTTTTATGAACAGTTGCTAGAATTGTTTTTTATTGGAGGTCTTGTACCATGTTTACCATTTCAGGGTTATTTTATCATTTGTGTGGCGTATCCATAGAAACTGTCTATTAATCTCCGAGGACGGTGTCTTTCTAGGTTACTACAAATTCTTTATGTCCGCTCGTCTGGAGAAAATAATTCTTCTTTTTCCAATCCAATGACGCCGCGTCTATGTACAGTCCAGTCATGTCTACGGTGTCATCATAATCTGGTTTGGAAAGATCTCCTCGCCTCTTACGTCACGAACCGGCGTGATAGATAATCTAGGAAAATATACATGGCACGAGATCAGAGAGACATCATCGAGGGGAAAGCGACATGGAGTAGGAGGAGAAGAAGAACAGATGATTTATGTCGATGATGGTGATGATGATGATGATGAGGAGGAGGAGGAGGAAGAGGATGATGAGGATGATGAGGATGATGATGTTGATGATGATGAGGATGATGAGGATGATGAGGATGATGAGGATGATGATGATTATGATGATGATTATGAGGATGATGAGGATGATGAGGATGATGAGGATGATGATTATGATGATGATGCTCATGTCGATGATGATGATGATGATGATGATGATGATGATGATGATGATGATAATGATAATGATGATTGTGATGATAATGACGGTGGTGGTGATGGCGATGATGATAATAATAATGTATAATGCTTATGATTATGATAATGGTGATGATGATGATGATGATGATGATGATGATGATTGTGATGATGATGATGATGACGGTGGTGGTGATGGCGATAATGATAATGTATAATGCTAATGATTATGATAATGATGATGATAATGATGATGATTATGATGATGATGATGATGATGGCGAGAAAGAAGAAAAGGATGGACATTAAACAAAAGAGAAGGACAAAGTAGTAGAAAAATACGAATTAAGAAGGAGAAAGGAAGAGAAGGAGAAGGAAATAACAAACGAAGAAGAAGATGATGATTAAGAAGAACGGGTAACAAATCATGGCGCCATATGTGTTAGTACAATCGGCTAAATCGGCTAAAGTGTGTGACTATACAGCTTCTCTTATACCGTTGACACACTGGTCGTTGTTACAAGGCACGTGATAAAGAAACTGTTATGAGTTGACTAATGCAAGCAAGACATGTAGATGCGCTTTCTGTTTTTAGGTGGTTGCTGTTGATGTTTCCGTTACACATTTCTATAAAAATGCAAAGCTAAGATTGTGGACTGGAAATGTCCCCTCATGGGATGCATGTGAATGACTAGCTGAAAGAAGATTGATTAAATGCGAAAAGGTCCCCAGGTCACGAGATGGTCGATGGGTGGAAAGTTCTCGACGATTTAACTCTGACTCGGTCTTTGACGATGTTTTTCATCTTTGTAGATAAGAAAATGGAATTCGATCTAGTTTTGTGTTGTTGGTGATTGCATCGCGGCTTCGAGGAGTCTTATTAATTGTGTTATTTCTACAAAAGATCGGGAGAGAATGCATAGACGACAATCAACATAACTATATATAGTATTTTCATACTAGTGACATTTGGAAAGGAAGATGAACAATCAATGCTCTTTCATTCATTCCTTTGTAATATATGAGCTTCTCTTTGCTATCAATGAAGCTACAAAGTATGATGACAATAGTCAAACACAATATATAACGTCATCCATTCATTCGCAAAATTGTACTCTAAATCTCTAAATTCGATATCGTTCTTTTTAATTTGTAATGTAACAGAAAAGGAACATATTTTTGTTAGCTCATTGCTTATATATAATATAATTGTATTCGGCATTACTCAAATTAAATCTGGCCAGGCATTCATGTACTAGATACTAGTTTGTATTGCATCTATTGAATAAGAAGAGATGGTATTCTACCGGTACCCATCTTGGTGTACGATAATAAAGGTAGGTAATCGTATTATACCGGGAAGCGAAATTACATTAACTTATCCATATAGATCCGTATCGCTATATTCATGTATCTCAATTATGTATAGAGCACGCGAACGTAAATATTTGATTGTGAAATGAAATGCCAGGGGCTAGATATCATTGATGGCGCATTGTAATCGCCATCTTAAATTTATTATAACCATTACTCTGCAGAGTCTTTTTGTTGCATATATGACATTATAATTATAGCGCAATCTCATTGGCTATACTGTACAGATTAAAGCTTGCACGTCATATTATTTGTATTTTCACTTTAAAGGGAAATTCCCTCTTTTGCAAGCCAACTTTCAAAATTTGCGAGGTTATTGTCTTATATAAAAGAAAATGTCATTTAACGGCATGCCTGGCAAAATAGAGCTTGAAATCTCTTTATCGTGGAGTTATAGCCATCAAAGTAATACAAAGACAGGTAGCGTTTAATTGTTCACTTAACGTGTATTCACCTGGTGGGAAAGTTCGCTCACGAATTCCACGGAGTGCCACAGCGCTATGCGTGACCCCTATGTGACCCGCGCTAGCTACGTGACCCGCACACAAATAACAATGGGTAAGCGGTTACTAAACAAAATAACCAAACCTCGCTTAAACTGACTACATGTAATTATAATTATATTCTTCATTTTTTAGATCTTTTCCCGTGACATACCTTTACAAATGTTGGCTTCACAATACCTTTACAAGAATAAGTACAATATAGTTGTAATATTATGCTAAATCACTTAAACTCCTTTATTGACCGATATATAGTTTGATGGAGGGACGCAATCGTTTTTCATTCGTAGAATCCAACTCACAGGACTGTTCGAACTGGAAACTGTTCAGACGTTTTGTAAAAGAGGACCTGCCCCTTTAAGATTGACCGTTCCCTTTTACTATACACCTTGACACATTGCCTACGGGAACCGAGTGGGTTCTGTATTAACCCTATGGTTATTGCAAAATCTAGTAGGATATGGCTTAATAATAGCATAGATTAGGATTGTGTGGTCTCCGATGTGTCTTTAAAGTAAGGGACAGGCCCTCTTTTACAAAACGTCTGAACAGTTTCCAGTTGACGGATGGGGATGAATGTAACACACCCCCAAACAAATCAGATAGAACAGCCCTGTAATTTGGATTCTACGAATGGAAAACGAATGCGTCCCTCCATCAAACTATATATCGGTCAATAAAGGAGTTTATCTGATTTAGCATAATATTACGACAATATTGTATTTATTCTTGTAAAGGTATTGTGAAGCCGACATTTGTAAAGGTATGTCACGGAAAAAGATCTAAAAAATGAAGAATATATAATTACATGTAGTCAGTTTAAGCGAGGTTTGGTTATGTTGTTTAGTATTCGCTTATGCCGTTGTTATTTGTGCGCGGGTCACGTAGCTAGCGCGGGTCACGTAGGGGTCACGCATAGCAATGTGGTAATCCGTGTGCGAACTTTCTCACCGGGTGAATACAAGTATAATGCACAATTAAACGTTGGACGACGGTTTATTAGTTTTAGGTCTATAACTCCACAAAAAAGAGATTTCAAGCCCTAATGTTTTCAGGCATGCTGTTAAATGACATTTTCTTTCATATAAGACAATAACCTCGCAACTTTTGAAATTTGGCTTGCAAAAGAGGAACTGTCCCTTTAAGAATACCCAGCAAAACAAATATATCATTATCAAAAAATGAACAAAATCTATCCGTTTCGTTACACGTGACACCGTATAATGTTGTCACTATGTCTCGTTTGAAACTCTCTGAACCAACTGATAGGAATACACAACGAAGCCATGCAAACTAAAATGCCTCTGTGGCTTTCTCTACAAAATAAATAAGTGTGATACGTGCAATACTACAAATGTGTGATAAAGTGAACAGCATAATAGTATATGAAACAACCTTTAGTTCTCTCGGTGAATGAAAATAACACTATTATCATGAAATGAATCAATCGCGCATATATATAGGCATACACCAAAACCTGTTATTCCATAATTATTATGCTGCATTTATTACTCTTTTTAAGTTATAAGGGGACAACAACGATACTTTACACGCGACACCGCTCTGTGCATAGATTTATGTGCACAAGAAAACAAATCCTAAGTAGCTGGCAAAACAAAACCAAGACAATTTCTTTTTAAATGAACGAATTTTCCGTATTTGTACTCATTATTTGTATTCACTTATAATTTGTCCACATCATTGAATTAATATTCTTGCAGGTTTGAACATGAAATGTAAGTCGAATGAAGCAGAGCTCTCGAACCGTTAGCAGGTTCTTTCTATGAGTTGTATTAATTGGGATCGGTGTAATATAGATTTAATATCTTATTGTTCAACTGTTTGAATGGTGATGTGTATTTAACTGACTAATTAATCAATCGAATAATTGAAAGGATAATTTCACTATCATGACTATATAAGCCATTATGTTTGCTAAATTGTGTAGCATTTTATACACATGATTAAACATGTTAAATGATGTAATACCGTACATCAAACAATATTAAACTATCATGATGAAAGTATAAACATGACATGCATACATTCTTACGTTGGAACCAGTTAACGGACATATAATAATAATTCTAAATATTAATACAGATTAAATACTTAATTAGACAATAAGAATTGCAATCACTAGAACTAATATTCTTAACAAAATTACGCATTGAAAGCTGGGCTGTAATCAAAATTATATTTAAAACCGTACTAATCAAACAACAATTAGCTTAATGGCAGTATCATGTATGTGTACCTATTTGAGGCATTTATAATTATTATTAACAAATAAAGCAGAGGTGGGGTTATTCAGTCCGTGATTGACACCTCCATTATCGTACAATGGTTGGCCTTCCAGAATGACGAAGCAGGTATGACGTAGCAAAAGGATTTTGGTATAGAGAGTTATGATTGTCATTTGCTTGTACTAGTACTTGACGTCCGTATGTGTGTGTGTGCGTGTATGCGTGTGTGCGTGTGTGTGTGTATGTGTGTGTGTGTGTTTGTGCGTATGTGCGTGTATGTGTGTGTGTGTGTGTGTGCGTGAGTGCGTTTAAATGTGTGCATGGTTTTGTGTGTTTGTGTGCATGCATGTGTATCTATATGTGTGTTTGTGAGTGTTTGTTTGTTTGTTTGTACATAAGTATGTGTCCGTGTTTGTGTGTTTGTATGTTTGTGTGAGTGGGGAAGAGGGGGTGGGGATACGGTCCACTTTGGATACGCGAATATCAACTTCACATTGTTACTTTGTCTTAATTACATTGTTAATTAGTCCGCCCTTGAGCGTGTATGGACCGCCTCGTTTACCATTAAACGTTGCTGGAACGAAATAACAAAGAACTATTTTTTGCATTATTTCACGCTTAAACCAAACAAAGGAATGTTTACCTTTCAAAAATACGTAAGAGTAGACAACAGAGAAAGTTAGGCGTGTAATTATCTTAATGGACCAGTAAAATACAATTATTTGCGTGTATTTACTTCGACGGTATAATAAGACCTCTATATCTTAGCACATAATGGACGTTATATAAATGGATTTGATTGACAGCCCAGAGCTCAGTTTTAACCCGTTCCCTTCTCGAGTCTGATATCCCCATATCATTTGTATATACATAACACACACTGCTCCCGTAGGCAAGGGGTTAAAGACGGATTATTATTTATTAATTTATTACAAGTTATTAAATACATTTCATATCTACTTACTGTTGCCATATATATTTCTTATCGTAGTGCATTATTTTCTCTCCGCTGTTGATAAGTCTAGATGCGCTGTCACCAAGATCCATTTCTATCATCATTACGTGTTTTTCTAACACATTCACAACATTTCACGGCGCCTTGGTCTTTGTGTTTCTTGGAGTACGGCCGCCAAGCGTTTGCTTTCTTTATTCTTCTTCTTTCTTTCTTTCCGGTTTCTGGTTGTCGCTGTGACGTTAGCATTGTCATGACGCCGTGTCCACTCATTCACGTGTAACAGCGCATGAGAACACTTCACTTTGGCGTACAATCGCGACCACATCGACATCGAACGTTGGGGATGCTTTTAGTTTGTTTGGACCTTGGTGAATAAGATATGTGAACGTTCGTGAGTCTGAGAATCCTCCTGCTTATTATATGCTTGGTAAAGATCCATAATTATTGTCTCTGGCAACACGGAAAAGCGCGAATTCGTTCCTGCCATTCACACACACGACTTTATGAAATGACTAGCATGGGTCAAACATTAGGCTCACCGACCAGTGATCATTATAACCGTGCATGTCTCGCTTGCTCTATGCCGTGTGGACGCATTTTCGCAAGTTCATGACATTTCCCCAAACTTTCCTTCCCGATGTGAACCAGGGAATGCCGAGATTCACACCTTGTTAAGAATCGAGTTATTCTAATGGAGGAGGCGGGCAAAACTAAATAATTCCTGATTGATGATTCTGCCAAATAATCGAGTTGGCACCGTCCAAGCGTGGTCATTTGGCGGACTCGGGGCGTGTGTAAGAAATTATATTTCTATCAGTTTTGTTTCCGCCATCATTGACACGAACGTTTGTGATATTCACCTATTTCTTTACAAACCACTACGATTAACATGTCTTATTCGACGTAAAACTGATATATTTGCATTATCAAATTATATTGGATTTAATGTTATGATGTAAGACATGAATATAATACAAACATGTAATATAAGAAAATATGAATTAGATAGTAAAACAAATATTAAAAAAACAACGGTAGAAACTATTTACTCAAAATAATTATCCTTGTTCAGTCCTTTCTAAATAACATACGATTTAATTAAATGTCATAACAACCTGTTACCTTCATAAGAGGTCATAAAGATACAGATATCCTTCATTATTAACCAAATCAGGCATCTGAGCAGGGCAATTTTAAAACCATATTGCCCTCCAAGTTAAGTAGGCCAACAAAACTAGGGGTGAAAACAAATCATATTGCCCGCTCAGAAAAGTCAATGGGATTTTGTGTGTAATTTGCCGGTCAATATGATCACACAGTAAACCAATGGACAAAATCGTATTGACCGCTCAGAAAAGTCAATGGGATTTTGTGTGTAATTTGCCGGTCAATAATATTTATCCGAGATGAAGGCGCGCTAACAGCATGAGTGCGCAAATTCATACGCGCGTTTATCAATGATTTGCGCGTGTCTAATTATGACGTAACAATGTGTTACGCGCTAGCTAAGTAATGATTCTTTACAAACTGGGATGAAGTCAAGATGTATGCATTTTGGTTAAAACTTGAAGTTTAAACATCGTTCAATAATTGTAAGAATTGTGCAATTTGTACCCTTTAAATTAATATATTGCATGTTCGCTCGAGATGTCTGATTAGTTAATAATTATAATATTGACTGGACTTTCGGGCTACACTACAAATATTGCCCTCACTAGATCCATATTGCCCTCGTCTTCGACTCGGGCAATATGAATCTAGTTCAGGCAATATTTGCCGTGTCTCCCTCAAGGCCAGTCAATATTCTTTAAATATTCCTGAATCTCCATCGGTTTCTAATTCAGTCATTTCGTAAAGTGGTAATATGCTCGCAATTTCATTTGTTAGTAATAATATGATGGTAATCAATAAAAATAAACAGATACCTGAAGAACTGGGCACAAGACAACATTTAAAGGGCATCAAGCGTGGGGATGCTACATAGCGGGTCGCCATTTTGAACTGGGTTAGTTTGCGCGCACCGCATGACACTGAGCTAACGTGCATTACGCACCGTGCGCAACGCGTATGCAAGATGGCGCCGCGCATCTCATTTGACGAATCTGAACTACCTTTAAGTAATCCTACTTGCTTTCAGCTCTACACGTGATATGCGCATTATTACATTATTAATTTAATTATTTGGACGAAATAGATGAGGAAGAAACAAGAATCGTTCTTATTCGTCAAATATAATATGTAAAGGGATCTAGTAACTTTGTTGACATGACGCAGAAAACGATGAATAGCTGATACAATGTATATTGTTGTTATCTGATATGTCCACTGGGTATTGTGTGAAAATTTCAAGTTCATAAATGGAGGTTATATTATGGCCGAGTAATGATCATAAACGCAAAGTGATATTCACTATATCATTGAACTGACTTTGTACGCGGTTCAGACTATCCACTGGATAGTTTAACATCTGACCACTTCCATCGTACATATCTTTTTAACGAAAGGGACATTCGAACAACCGAAACCTGTCCTATGTTTCTATTGTTAATACGAATACAACAAGGTATGAGGGAACCGCTAGAATTCCAATTGGATTTGGAGGATTTGGACAATGTTACTAGATCCCTTTAAGGGGTTTAGCTGTTCTTACCGACTGGGTTTACAAGCTAGTATCGTAAAACTAGTTCACCTATTTCGATTCTCATGAAATAGTAAAGAATCTTAGAACGATAAGGTAACGGGTACATGACTTGACTTGACTATATGTTTGACGTAGAATATGTTGCATGTATAGGACGAAACGATTTGTTTAATGTTACGTAATATTTACGTCACTGTAACCATGGTAATTGAGATGATCACTGCGACCTTATAATTATGTTTTAAGATCAAGCACAGTGGTAGGCCTATCCTTATGAGAAATTGTGCCACGGGTCATTATATTCAATATAAATAAGCATTATTCTCTGAAATGATATACGTATGTATTCGAATATTCCTTCATTTTCACGCAAGGCGTATAGTGATAATGGTGTAATGAAGCCCACTCATACAGTCATACCCAGGATTTTGTTCAGGGGGGGGGGAGTGTTTTATCTTTATTCAGTGGCGTAGTTGGGGTAGCGTTTGAAAACCCCAAACACCCTCCCCCTCGGTACGCCTATGCGTCCACTCTGCTTGTTTTTATATTATATGACCTGTGACATCTCATTTATGATTAATGTGCCGGATTTTAAGCCATATGGTGTGTAGTTGGATCTCATAACCCCATATACATTACAGGGATAGTAACTTAGTCCAAATCCACAAAACTTACTTGGAACTCTAGAGGTTCATTCAATATTGTCTTCGTTATACCAATAGAACCACGGAACACGAAGAAGACCTCTTTTCTTCGGTATTCTCTCTTTAATTAAGGAATAATTATGTATAAAAAAAACAAAAACATACTTTATCATATCACTTTTACAAGCGTACTCACAGTGCACATGTTTAAATTTTATTTTCCAATAACGTTGATACCTGGATCAGTGGATCTGTTAATTATGTAATGAGTTTCTAATTATTTTATATGTTCGCTGAATTGTGTAATAATGTTTGTTGATACATTCAATAATGATAAGTGCGTTCAGCTTTACTCTGTATTGCTAGAAATTGACATTACGGTATATCCACTTTAATAAAGGAAGGGGAAATCCCATAGCTCCGCATACACATACTGTATACCAATTATCATTAAAGCCACCTACATCTAAACTATATTAGTATTAGTTGCGAATTAAGATAATTATACAAATCACGGTTGAAAGCTTCACGTCGATAAGACTGATTACGTCCTATAATAAAAGGGGAAAACCCCAGTTTCTCCTCAAACAAAAAATAATATAATTAGTATACAAATTTTGTGATAAATCCGTTCACTTCTGAAAGAAATTTGCACTAATTACGAATCGAGCTGAACAAACTAAGTTTAAAGGGGTAGTACAGATTTGGTAAGGCTGAACTTTAGTAACCAAAACCTGCACAGTAACATTACAAACTAATAGTTATAACTCCACCATGCTCGAAAGGTATACAAAATTACAAACGACTAAGTAAAAAGCCTGTTATCATTCAAAAAGAGCCATTAAAACACAAGAGGGCGCTCTTTTTTCTGCATTTATTAACAAAATCAAAATGAGATGTACAAAGAACATATTTACATACATAATAATAAAACAATGAAATGGGAATAGTTATATAATCATATAAATTAATGTGACAATAATTTATGTATATTATTACAACAAATAAACAAATGTAGTAGACCAACCATCATAAGCAGGGAGCTTGAGTGGATGGTGGACTGGGGAGGTGGGGGGGGGGGGGGGGGGGGGGGGGGAGCTACATGGTGCCAAAAAGGTGTTGTATACCAATTACAAACTCGTCACTTAAATGAGTAATTTAAATTATAAAAACAAATATAAATACAAATTAAATTAAAAAAATTAAAAGCGTGTTGAGTGGGTCAACAGTGCAAGTGCAAACGTATGTTTATTCTATATTGTATTTAAATAAAAAGGGGTGCATGTATAGTGTACGTGCTGGTGCGGGTGCAAAACACACGTGTTTTTTCTACTTCTGTATGTTGTTGAAACGCTAATAAAGAAATTGCATATTGATTCCAAAGTAATAAATCCATGACATACAATGAGAACAATAGGTATGAACACCTGCTCGGGTCATTACATTTGCGGAGAGGATCATATTGTTCACTTTGTTTACACTACATGGAGAAGCCACGTCTGGCGGATCGAAGGCTTTTTTAATATTTTTACCGTGTATACAAAATAATTAAAACAAATAAACAAACATGTATCAATCTAACCAATGTGAAGCTTTTAAAGATACTGCAGCGTCGTGACGGTGAGCGATTCACAAGGAGTTCATCACAGAGGGCGCCATGTTGTATGTACGCACATACTGACGCTGCGCGTTTTACATACACCAGAGAGATTAGGCATTGGTTTTAACCATTTTTCATACAAAAGTATGCATGTGATGTTTTGTTGAAATAATGATTAAATAGAGAGATCATCAACAACTATTTAAAAACCGCTTTTGAAAATTTAAACAAAAGTGAAAGCATTTTTTAAATTTATTTTTTAAATCATCGAATAAATTTGGGGCCCAAATTTATTACGATCGGATATATTTATTGATATTTCAGCCATTTCTGAACCGGTTTTGACCAAATAAAGTTTATTCTGCCATTAAAATTGCATGTTCTTTCAAATTCGACACTCAGTTTTTCATTACCTCACAAAAAAATTGTGTTGTGCAGCGCCCTCTCTAGCAAAACTGAACTACCCCTTTAAAGTCACCGAGTCGTTCAATTCGAACATGCACACATGTCTTCAGAACCAGGCGAAATCGCGCGTGTGCACGACACTCACACAACATTCTAGCGTATATAAGCTACAGAGCGCACATCGTGCGTATTAAAGTGACCGAGTCATCAAGTTCGGGTATGCGTATCCCGTAGGGCAGCGCCATGTCTCCAGAATTAGGCGGAATCGCGCGGGAGCACGACACTCGCGCATCTATCTGGTGTATGTAAAACGCGCGGCGTCAGTTACGTGCGCATACAACATGGCGCCCCCTGTGATGAACTCCTTGTGAATCGCTCACCGTCACGACGCTGCAGTATCTTTAAAAGCTTCACATTAGTTAGATTGATACTTGTTTGTTTATTTGTTTTAATTATTTTGTATACACGGTAAATTTTTTTTTAAAAAGCCTTCGATCCGCCAGACTTGGCTTCTCCATGTAGTGTAAACAAAGTGAACAATATGATCCTCTCCGCAAATGTAATGACCCGAGCAGGTGTTCATACCTATTGTTCTCATTGTATGTCATGGATTTATTACTTTGGAATCAATGTGCAATTTCGTTATTAGCAAACATCAACAACAATAGAAAAACCAAAATAGAAATGCACAGGAACCAAAGCCGCCCCTGCAAGGTCTGGCTAATTTTCCGGAGAATGTAAATAAGATAATAATATAACTTTAGTCAAGAGATATACGTGTTGATTTCAGATTAGTGACATTCTATTGTATAAACAAGTTTTTACGTCTGCCTATAGTTGATTCGTTAAACGTGTAGATATTATTATGACCGTTTGCAGCTGTAAACATTATCCTGCTCATTTAATTGTCATCCGCTCAATAAATGCATTCCTGCATGTTTCGCCAATCCGAGAAGCGTTGCATGATATCGATTTGCGATGAAGAAGAACCCATTTTACACAGATTACGATGACGTCATCCGTTGAAGAGTAAACACTGCGTGTATCGATCGATCTGGGTGCATTCGTGCGATTGAGAGTGGAACGATCATGTCCCGGATATGTAGTTTCATTCTTGGCGCTTCGCTCGAGGGATTAACCCTCTAAGAGCCCAGTTGGTCTACTTTAGTCACATTTATCATGGAATCACATCTATTGATTTGTGATCCTAAGTGTTGAATGAAGTGTAGTTGACCTCTTAGTGTGCCGTCAGACTAGAGCCACGCTCTAGCCACGATCTAAACAATAGCTGATCACAATCACTGGAATGTATCTGCAAAATGTCTTTTGTCCAATGAGGATCTGAATGGGAAGATTATCTCACATGTGTCAATAGATATCCTTCCATGAATGCACAGACAATAGCTCGCTGAACAAAAGACTAGGTCGGCAAAAGACCCACGACCGACCCACGACCGCTTTTGAAGCTTTGGACATGTCGAAAGCGGTCGTGAGTCTTTGGCGTTCTGCTCTTTTGTTTAGGGAGCCATTGTATGTCCATGCATGAGAGGATATCCTTTCACCTATGTGCGATAATCCTCCCATTCATTCGTCATTTAATCATCGTTCGGACAATGCTTCGCCTCCCACTGCCAAATTTATGAATGGGGATTATGGGGATTATGAGCGGCGCGAGAGCGTAGCTATATGTGACGGGGGTATAACCAAGCTTCTATTCTTGGTAGATCATTTAGTCATGTCTCAGGACTGGGTCAAGTGGGTTCTTGCAATTAACTACGGCACTCAGAGGGTTAAAGTGGTCACACAGTCGTGTATTTTAGTCAACATTAGGCGCAGCCGGTGTGAGCGCATAATCTGTCCGGGCGGATAACCTGTCTGACCCTAACCCTAAACCCTAACCCTAACCCTAACCCTTATTTGGTGGCTATAGGTCAGATTAGTGGCTATAGGTCAGATTTAGTGGATATAGGTCAGATTTAGTGGCTATAAGTTAGATTTATTGGCTACATAAGTGTATACAGTATAGCAGTGGTGGGGCCTAATACACGATATTGCCATTACTATAATACTGCGGCCCAGACAGGTTATCCGCCCGGACAGATTATGCGCTCACACCAGTGTGGTCGCGGATTTGATCCGGCCGTGGCATCAGTCCGGGCAGAGCAATTTACGGGGATGGCTGCTAACTTCAATTTGCATAGTTTCAGCCACCAAATCTAACTAAAGCCACCAAATCTAACCAAAGCCACTAAATCTAACCATAGCCACCAAATCTAACATATAGCCACCATATTTAGGGTTAGTCTTGTTCGCAACCATGTTTTTGAAATTTGAAGTTAGCAACCAAAAACAATATATCGGCAAGTCGGACGAAATCTGCGCCCGGATCTTGTCCGCCCGGACTAATCTCGCGGCCGGACTTATTCCGCTCCCACATAGGTATTGCCGCACATCCCCTCAATTGAAATCCCAACACAAAGGTTAATACAACTCAAAACTATAGCCTATGGCATATGTTGATTTCTTTGGTCCTCATGCAACTGATGCCCCAGTTTCACACCCATTGCGCCCCCTTGTTGTTAAAGTTCTGCCTAGGTACGCCATTGTCCATGTTGGCATAGAGCTATATCATAAGAATGCACGAGTGAGGC
>JBAMJV010012518.1:0-15000 GCA_037951105.1 Echinarachnius parma
CAGGGCTTATTTAACAAAGGAGGATAATTCTACGAAGCACTGCATGTTGCTTAATGAAATTATTACAGTGAGAGAAATATCTGTCATGAAAGTGAAACTACCAAACCTTACAAATAACAACCCAGGAGCAATTAAACCACAACATCAGAAATGATTTACAGTCAACAAAAAGCTCACTGAATATGTAATTTAGAGAGCTTTCCATGACCCACTGCAAAGGATTTATTGCTTAAATAGTCTACAGTAAACCCACATTTCATCTACATCTCATTTGGTCTATAGATAGACATGATGCCTGAAACTTTGATATCCCAAACTCAAAATTTGACCCAAACCCTTATTAAACTTCTAACCCTAATTTCTACACATACTCCCAGTCCACGACCAGGCTCATCTTAATCTGTTAACCAAATCCTAAACCCCTAATTTATTTAAAATGTTGTTTTTTAATAGATCAAACGGCTGTAGGGTAGATCAAGTAACATGTAACACTGTAGAGGAACATTATTGATCTGTCCATGAAGTAAGGCTTGATATTATTACGGGTGATAACGTTGCATTAATGCCACATTCTACTTGCCTGGCCTGAGCAACCAAATTGAATAATATTATTTTAAATGTTTTCTTTTGATTTTAGATACAGCTACCCATCCTGGTTTTAAGTCACCAACATAAACATTGGAAAGTGTTTTTTTAAAACTTATTTACTTGCTTGATCAGGCTAACAAGAAAAAAAAAGAAATAAGAAAAAAAACAGTTCACTGCATCATAGATGCCACACTCATCATCAATTATTCACATATTCACACAACATCTGTCGCTGGGGCCTCGGAGCCAATAATTCCCAACTATAACAACACAGCGCACACTTTACATTAATGCTGTTATCCGATCCGGATCCGATCCGAGATCCCGGCGGTAATGGCTTCCGAGCCGATTCCGAGACGGATCCGAGAAATATTTTTTCTCGGTAGAAAATATCGGAAGATTTTGCCGACCCATTTTCTCCAGTGATAATTGAACATGTGTATGTTTGACAGTCCATTAAGTAGTGTAATTTAAATAAGAAATGGGGAAATCAATATTGTTTACTTTATGAGTGGTTATTTTGGAGAAATTCATGGTTCGTCAGTTCGTTTTGCAGTCGAAAATTGAACAGGATGCGCGAAATTGCTAGTCATTTGAACGATGTTGTGGACGGATGTGCAATCAAAGTTACGCCGATACTCGAGGGGAGACGTCTGTTGGATGTCTGTATGATCGAGCTAATAAGCCAGTGCATTCAAAATGTGGCTCTGAATACGTTTTATTGTCATTTGCACATTTAAAAATGTTCTGATATTCTACTTACATGATTTCTTGGCGTTTGATAGCTGGGCGGAAACAAAAATATGCCCCTAAACAATGAAAACAATTGCGCAAAATATCGATAAAAAATTACTACACCGCTCCCGTTTGCTTGTATAATTGCGTGTGCAGATATAGATCCGCCGCCGGGAATTCCCCAATTTTCGGCGGATGGATCTCGCGTAAGAAAAAACGTTCACCATAACACACGCAAAGTAATACGACCAAATAACTTGTTGCATGTGCATGCAAGCTATAGCTAGCTAACTCATTGGAGTTCTCTCGAGGCCCAGCCGTCCGTAATCCGATTTTTTTCTTTGGAAATATATCGATAATTCAGCAGTTTTGTCTTTGATTTGGGGGGTTATTTTGTATTCTGTTCGGCTTTCAGATGCCATGTTATCATGTAAGTAGATTACCAGAATTGTGTGGTTCCCTAAAAGGGTAATTTATAGCCGATTTTTGAGGGCAGTGGCCCGGCAGTGGCTCACAAGCGCGGTTTTCCACGCGATTGGCGGGTTGAGTTTCTGTGAAACGTGTGGTGCGATGCCGAACAAACCATCGAAAAAATACTTTTCTTGCGAAACTCTGAATAATCTGAATATTATTTTTCCGTAAAAATTGATATGTACATGCCTCGAAACGTCATTATTATTAATATTTTTGCCATATAAAACAAGAAAGATGAGTCTACAACGCTGCATTTTTTCAGAGCAAATTGCAATATTTTTTTTCTCCGAGATCCGATCCGATCCGAGATCTCGTTAGCGATATGGAATTCTAACGATCCGAGAACGGGCCGGGATTTTTTGTTTACCTAACAGCATTACTTTACATGTGGTGCAAATGTGCCATGTATGTCCTGCAAAAGGCCTATTAAAGCTGAAGATATTAAAGGGAAAGGAGACGCTGGAAATTTTGCTTGCTGTTACTGAAAAAGTTCAGTATTCCTGTCACTTCTAGTCGTATATTTCCTTTTGGGTATCACTATCATAATGAAAATAATCAATGTTTTTAAATTCTGCACTTATCAGTTTACAGCAAGCAAACATTCCAGCGTTTCATTCCCCTTTAACTACATTTTCAGTAGAACAAGAAGAACAAACAGGGCCCTAAATCATGTACATGTAGGTCTTACACTGTAGTGTGCACATACTACATGTAGTTATTGCATTTCATAATAAGAAATGTGGAAACCATACAAGTTACAAGTCATGTTTCTTATTCATCTCTTCACACGGAACTGAACTCATGTCAATCAATGCAAATTATGTAATTTTTTTATTTTTTTAATTTTTTTTTTTACTAATGATGGTCAAATACATGATGACATAAATGGTACCCTGGGGTACCAAACGAATATCCGCCATTTTGTTTAATTATTTATTTATTTTTTAGGGCTGTACCAGGGTATAGCGTGCATACAATCGCGCGCTGCACTGCATACACAACGCACTATGGTTGTGCTTCGAGTGGACACAAGATGGCGCTACACAACGCGGTACCCCGGGGTACAACGGTACCCCGGGGTACCGCGTGTGTCATCACATGTTGAAATGGAAAGGATAATGCAGAGACGTCAGGGGAGTACAGACAAATACAAATGGGGACTGATAACTGATGAATGTACAAAATGTATTAAATCCTACACTAAGTTAAGTTTCTTTATGACGGTCAGAAGATACTGACCGAAACTCTGAGTGCATTGGTTCCTTTTTTAAAAGGCTTACTGTATAAACTGGACTACCACCACTTGCCCAACGATACAAAAGGGACCGGCAAGATCGCCTTCTGGTCAGAGGGTTTTGTTAGATCAGGGCTCCTTAAAAAACGAGGTTCCACTGTAACCTGTAATTTTCCTGATCGGCTATCCCCATGTTGGAAATAGAATGCAAGTTCATCTTAGATTATGTGGACCTGAATGTGGGCCCTGTGGGGTGTAGAGCCAACATGGCAAGATGGGGTTAAAAGTAAAACAAATATGCAAAAGAAGGAGATATACCCTCTGCAGCTGTGGCCAGATCCAAACAGTGGACCACATCTCGGAGAGCGGCAGAGTGGACTACACAGATCCATGAAGACCTGTAGCCCATTTCATAAAACTGTTGCAAGTGTCCAATTATTGTAAAGTACCATGGCAACAGCTGTAATATGCTTAATGCTGATTGGCTGACGGCTGATGACCAAAAAGTTACAATAATTGGACACTTACAACAATTGCAAGTGTTTTATGAAATGGGACCCTGGCCCTTGTCAACAAGGTGGCCATCACAACAATCCAGCGATGGATAAACATTATTTAGAGACATTAGAGACATTAATCTAGAGGATATACAAACAAAACAAACCAAGGAGTCCAATTAGCATCATAGGCACGCAGGCCCGGGGCCACTAAAAACTAGCTTCGGACCACCAAATTGATCCTAAATTCTACTGGCTCGTTAGGGAAAGCAAATGTAATGTTAGAATTTGTTAGTTTTTCTTTGTTTGGGGCCAACAGATTTAGGTTTCAGGCCACTAGAAGTTCAAAAATCTTGTTTAAATTACTTGCCCGACTGTGCTACAAGTCAACAAGGTTAATTTCTAGCATTGACTTCGAACCTCTCCCACCGCTGATATCTTTTGTTCTTAGAAACTCAAGACATTTCTATTAAATTCATCATACCAATAACTTCTGCCCCAGCACCCCTTTATTGTTTGTCCTGGAGAGAATTGATATGCGCCTCAGAATAGTTTTACTAGATAGACGGCGCTATACCAATGCTAGAAATGAACCTTTTTGCCTTGTGGCCCAGTCGGGTATGTAAAAACAAGATTATTCAACTTTGAGTGGCCCAAAACCAAAATCTGGTGGCCCCAAACAAAGAAAATCATAACAAATTCTGTTAAATTTGATTGCCCGAGCGGGCCAGTAGAATTTAGGATCAATGAAATTTGGTGGCCCAGAGTTAATTTATAGTGGCCCTGGGCCAGTGGGGGCCTAGATGCTAATTTAGAGCATTGGCTATACAAATGCTGGACAAGTAAGTAAGACAGACTTACCCTTCGGATCCTCGGTCGGGCGGTGGAGCTCACTCATATCTCTCTGCTGCTGGTGGCCGGTGTAGGCGACCGCGCTCTGGTTCTGGGTGTTGCGCCTGGCTCGCACCGTTTCGGGGTCATCGGCAACCGAGATCTTGTGCCCCTTCTCCTCCACAAACTTCTTCTGGTAATTGACCTATATTGTATACATAGTATGCACAGTATTAAAGTAATCCAATTCTTCAATGATGTTCATTTCTGAAAGTGATTTTGAGACTTCAATCAATTACCAAGAGCATTGTCAGATTATTTTGAACAGGGTAGGAAATACACGGGGGCTGCGATTTTGCCCCTTAATTTTCAAAATAGCCCCCTGAAATTACCATCATAGGGTATTATGTGAATATTTTGTGATATCCATCAGATTGAAAAAGTAGCCCCCTGAAATTAAAAATGTATTCCTTCCCTGCTTTTGAAAGAGATGTGATAGTTTCATAACAAAAGAACGCTGTTTACTTAGTGAACAAACAAAGTGACAATGAATGTCAGATTTTATCACCTACTGCCCATTGAGTTTGACTTTCGAAAAGCATTCCTGGAACGCTTTTCATTCAATCGTGAATAATATAGAAAACTCCCAAGTGATTCTGGTTGAAAAGTTAATGGATCACAGAAATATAAATGTACGTTAATTTCCCACTTTCATTCTCGCCATTTCTCACCTCTAGTTCTAAACGTTATGCCTTGCATGAATCTAAATATATATATGCCAACAAATTACTCAAGCTCATCCCCCGTAATAAAGTATACAAATGATGCGCAGGTATGAGTGGGTCGGTAGGAATTGTTTGCACAAGGTAACTATGGAACTGTTAAACCCACGAGGCGAAGCCGAGTGGGTTTAGACTAGTTTCCATAGTTACCGCGTGCAAACAATTCCACCGACCCACGAAATAAACTTGCGCATCATCTGTTTTATAGAATGGGCATTGTTACGCCCCCCAAAAAGTCAAAAAATTAAAAATTAGAAAAATTACCGGATGCATGAAATAATTTTACCGGACGCATGAAATTTTTTACCGGACGCATGATTTTTTTACCGGACGCATGAAATTTTTTACCGGACGCATGAAATTTTTTACCGGACGCATGATTTTTTTACCGGACACATGAAATTTTTTACCGGACGCATGACATTTTTACCGGACGCATGCAATTTTTACCGGACGCATGACTTTTCATGCATCCAGTACAATTAATTGTCTGCACAAATTTTGCTCTCAACCAATCAGATTGCAGGGATTTATCAACCCATTCTATAATAAATTATAATCATCCACTTGTATGTTGCCATTTTGTGTTTGTTTTCCTGGAGGCTGGAGTTTTAAATAAATTTAAGCACAAAATGTAACTACAGTACACAAAACCCCCTAAATATTAACTGAAACCTGCGAAAGAACTTCAAGGTAATGTAATGAAGTAAAATTGCTATAAAAAAAAACATCCTAATTATTCACTCATTCATATAATTAAATGTTTATTACAGAGCTCTCCACTATCTGAATATCTCCTAGCATTCCAGAAATGTTCAGTTCAGTGAAAGGCACAATCTCTTGTCAATAATTTTCCTCCAAAAATCAAAGTTTGCAAACAATAACATGACATCACCTGACTCTGGTTTAGGGTGTTCTTCGCCAGTCTCCTGCTCTCGGGCGTGTCGGCAACCGCAGTGAATTTCGTGGTTGGGTAATGCCTGTCAACGGAAGAATAATATTGAACTCTTCTAAGATCAAGGTACTGTCATTGTGTGTCTTATAATAAGAAACAAAAGAAAAATCAATCATAAATTTTGTTTTGGATACATGCATGTCTTTCTTGGGGGCCTTTTGGACAGCTGATTCACATTTCGGGACAAATTAGCATTTGGACAAATCTTGTGTAACTTACTCGCCCGACTTTGCCATGCAAGGCAATTAAAAGATAATTTCTAGCATTGACTGTAGCCCTTAATTTGGACAATTGACTGAGCCCATACGCCATATCTACAATGTAAATGGGAATACTAACATATTTAAATGCCTTGTAGCACAGAGTACATAGAAAATGCATGTGTTGGTACTCCTCTTTCCTGCCACCCATGCATTGTATACGCAAGGCTTGACACTCGCAGTGGCCCGCTGGCCCGGGGCCAGTGAAATTGCACTTGGGGCCAGCAAAATGTATAAAAGTCATATTTTGGTGGCCCGATCGGGCAAGCAGATTTTCAACCCGACATTGACAAAATTAAAAAATCTTGTTTTCTTTTATGTCGTGCTTCATCTGTAATCACAGGTTTGATTAGGAAAGAGTGATATTTTGAATAGTAAAAAGCTTACTCGTGAAATACAATTTTGGGACCAGTAAATTTTCTTTCGGGCCACCAGAATAGGGTAAGAAACTATTTCACTGGCCCGACCGGGCCACGGACTAAAAAGGTGAGTGTGGAGCCCTGGACTATACGCATAGCCTGCTACACACAACAGTATGGAAATGTCTGTACGAGTACTGTACGCTGTGTACTAAACGTTATACTCACGCATGACAATACGGCAGCTTGTTGTAGCCCTTGTAGTTCTTCATGTTGAGCGTCATGCTGCATTCTTCACAGTTGAAGCACCCCTTGTGCCAACTCTGGTGTAAGAAATCATTTAACAAATTATAGAGCGGTCACATTATTATTTATCTTCATTTAAGTGAGCATTGTATTGTTAAATATGACGATTGCTGTGTTGTTCTTTAGTCATAACATTTATCTAGAATATAATAAGAATATGATGGCAATACCTTTGATGTGAATGAAAAACGCTTAGCTGAAAGCTTATCACGACTGGTTTCAACCCAAGAGTAGACCGTCAGTAAACATGTTTACTCTTTTCACTACAGCAGTGACATCACTAACATCAGCTTAATTACTAAATGCATCTGATCAAGTCCAATTAAACTGATAAATAAGGTAATTTAGTCATTATTTTCTTATCATAAATAATAGAAAGAGAGTAATATTCACATGATATGACACTATAGGATGCTGCAATTATTCATTTAAACCGAGTTGTGATTTGATGTTGTTGACCCATGGTCATGATATATTGATAATATGGTAATTTATTTACATTTGGCCTTGTTGATGTTTTCACCTTTTATTATTTCATCAAAACAATCAAAAGATAAGTCTTGTCTTAATAATTTGTCAAAGTGATATAGAATAATCCAAGTTAAATCAAAAGGCCTTTATTCACCAACACCAGTAACAATCTTGCTAAACAAGTAGTGCTTTAATAGCGCTAGCTGTCATTACTATAATTACACATCCACACCGCCCGGGTCAATAAACTCGGACAAAAGGCCTATTAACGTTCGCGCGTGAAGTGCTTTAGCCCTATTCACGATCACACAACCAATTCCACCCTCCCACTTTCACCGTCAAGGATTAATCAAAAATGAATCATTTCCTCACCTTGTCTAGGCACTTCAGCTCCTCCACGGGATAAACCGTCCTCTGACATCTTGCGCACCTTTTGTTCATCTTGACAATCCTGATTATTTCCTCGAAAAAGGGGCAAAGTTACGGGCACAAATCGGGCATCCGGTATTTCTCAAGCTCAAGGTTTCCTCCTGGATGTGGCGCTGCTGCGAGCTGCGCGTTGCGGTAGCGCGATCGCGACCCGAAAGTAGCGGCGCGGTAGATCGAAACAACACGGTACGCAATGGCAAAATTCGCACTGTTTCGAGATGGGCTGACTGAAAAGATGAAATTGAAACCAGCGCGATTTCAAGCGAAGGTTGATGGATGCGGTGTGCACAGCTACAGAGGTCCACTTTCACTGCATTGGGATGCGAGCCGCTCGAAGGGATGGGGGAGACCCAGCTTGGCGAAAGCACACCA
Source organism: Echinarachnius parma (assembly GCA_037951105.1). Taxonomy (NCBI): domain Eukaryota; kingdom Metazoa; phylum Echinodermata; class Echinoidea; order Clypeasteroida; family Echinarachniidae; genus Echinarachnius; species Echinarachnius parma. The sequence continues at coordinate 8,294 of JBAMJV010012518.1, forward strand.
AAAACGGAAATCGAGTCAGCCCCTCTTATATGCACCGGGGGTGCCCCCGCTACAAAATAAGACGGGTTTATAGCGATCGCGATGCACCTGTTTTATTTTGAGGTACCCGATACAATTTTAAGAACAAAAAGTATTACGCTACTGATTAGCCTTTTAAAAAGCAAATTAGACCCATTGCAGTAAGTCAAAAAGGTTCATCATGTCAAGTATGTTTTCTATGATTTCGCGGATTATGTTCTTCTATATTAGGTCACAAAAGTGACATAATGACAGTCGACAGATCAACCGTACGCGACTAGAGAAAATAAACTTCGATTCTACCCCCATTCAATATGAATCATCAACATCATGATAAAGTCGTCCCAAATTTACAAAATTATCATCGCGATAATTAGCATTATGTTAAAACGTTGGGGCCTGTATTCATTATCATTTGTTCGCGGTGGCCTCTCGATGGGGACCGGGGATGGAGGGGTATCATGGAGAGAGGGGAGAGGAGAGCTCGGTCTACTCGGAGGATGGGTGGATCACGGAGGGATGAAATAGAAATCACGCCTTCTTGCGTCCAGGCACACACCAACCTCCTCCTCAATTTCATTGAAAACGAACAAACATCTGAGGATCGGCAAACCATTTTTAGGCATGCCCCTTGTGAAAAAAAAAAATTTGAAGAGTTTCGTTGTCCAGTTGAAAAACAAAATAGATAATTATCATAATTTGAAAAATCTTCAAACCCGCCATTGTACAACTTACAAATTATTGCCTACATGTATACAAAATCATTGATAGTTCGATGCATATCACACTCACAGTATATATTTAGCCAATCGCAAATTTTCTTATAACACGATTCCCGTTTTGTTTCCGCAGCTTTGATCGCTAACTTGAGATATTTGTTTTGCCACAAAACTCTTCATAAGCATTAACAAATGATGCGAAATACTGCTGAAATAACGCCTGTGTATAATAAAATGATATTCAATATGGGACCTACATTTTCGATCCTATAGCAGAATCGTCTTCAGAGGCTAACTGACCTGGCAAATTATGATTGTTTATACTCTGGTTGATATGTCTCCCTTTATGCCTCGGAACTTGCGTCGAGAAAACTTTCCAAACTAAAAGTTAATTAACGAATAATGATTTATTAAACAAATCCATAATAATTATCAATTATGTGCTCATTATGATTATATATGTACCCTTTCCTCTACGAATATGCTTCCTCAGAAAATTCTCGTTTCCTATAGCGAAACTGATTCCTTCAGATAAGTATATCTATATTATGCAATATTATAAGTCGAGGGCAAAATAATTCTTAATTATATATCATATTTATCTTGAATCATTATCTGGTGATTCTTTTCTTTGATTTAATTTTGTTTTAACTTCAAGTTGATTACAACGGTTAGCTCGCTAACCTCATCAAGAGTCAGACAATGTTAATATTGCATGTCACGATAAATCATTGAGTACGAATAAATAATATACTGAAGACAAATTTGGTTTGCAGGCTGTTTCCGTGTTGGGGTTTTATATAGAAAAACTATAATATGAATTATTATTATTCATATTTTGATGTATAACCACATCTAAACTGGAATGGTAGTTGTCACGTTTTGGGGTGTTCTAACTTTTCCCCGCTTCATTTGATCTTTTCATTGCCCGTTGTTTGTCGAAATTTACTACGACTGAAGGCAATACAACAAAGGGATCACACTGTGGTTGGGTAGGCCTATAGTGTCAACAATGATGAATAAACAATGGAAACATAATTTCAGAAGTGATTGAATGATCACTATTTTGAACTGCGATGTCTGCGGTAGCCTACATGTTATGTGTTATAGAACGTCATCCAATGTTTACAATAATCTTTCGACATAAACAAATATCTGGAACACACGACAAGGGGGCACGAATATTAAAAAGATAAACGGGAGGGCAATTATTTCAATATAGAATATTTCATATAAAAGGCATAATTTTAATGATATATTTTATAACTCGTCAATATTATCAGGGTCAGACCGGCAGACACGAGGCAAAGAATTTCAATCCGAAAAATACAATAACAGTATAACTATACGACTGTAAAGAGGCATTATGAAATATCGACATTATTATACGCCCCTGTTTAGTGGAGGCGGTATAGGTACACGGACGACACTAATTAACTGCATGCATAATCCCTATAAAACCTACTTTCCCTACAACCATCTTCGTATATCTTTCTCCATCCTCTTCAAGTTCCATCCTCCTCGAGTCCTCCTCCTCCATCCCCCTCCCCTTCCTACTCCGTCTCCTCCTCCCCTTCTGTCTCCCCCTCTGCCTCCTCTTCCATTTCCTCCTCCATCTCCCCTCCTCCTCCTCAACTTCAAACATATATATATCCAAGTGATGGAAATATGATTTATACATAATATAAAAGAGCATGTATATATTACGCTGAAAAAATACATGATACAATGTCAGTCCAATGCACCCCTGCAAGGCTGCAAGTCAAGGGGCTTACTGTATATTAATGCAGTTTATTTCGGAAGAATCATCAAATTATAAAAAATGATAATTTACATACGTACATCAGGAACACACATGATTATTATACTTATTGTTTTATACACGTTTTATATAATTTATGTATTTTGAATACAAAATAATATGTTATGAAGTAGCTGATGGGGTTTATCATTATGTTTTATAGCTCAATAGATGATGTCGATGTATCTCGTACAATATAATTACAACATGATTATAACAAAGTATTTTGCATAGTGAATCATAATCAATCAACACAACACAACATAACACAGTCAACAGGTGGGCACGGGCATGGCGCCGTGAACACGTATAGCTGATATAGGAAGGAAATCATGATTTTGTTCAATACAGTATTATGGACATTCAAATAAAATTAACGAATCGAACAAAGTTGCAACCCCACATACATCATACACACATCACACAGCGATCGCAGATCATAAATGACATTAGAATAACATTTTAGACACGAAATAATTATCATAATTATACTCGTTTATTTCGCTAATGTACACGCCCATAAAAATGATCGCAATATTACCCGCGCGGTACATGACTTTTTGTATTGCTACTGTACATCATCATTGCATTGCTGAACGTGCGAACGTGCATGCAGCGGCCGTGCATACTATGTGGCCTGGATGTCGGCGCCCCTTTACTCACCTTATCTAGACAATTTAATTTCTCAGTCGGGTAAACCGTCTTGCTGCATTTTGCACACTGAGGGTTCATGGTGAATATATACTATATAAATCCAAGTATCCAGAAAGAAACCAAAGCGTTATATTCCACTCCTCTCTAGAAAAAAATATAAAAAAATAAAAAATCCTGAGTGAAGAACGAATAGCAGCAGCGTTAACTGTATTGGAATGAGTATAACGCAACAACAAGTGTCTGGGATCGTGTGGTAATCCCTATGTCCGATTTTGTAAAATCAGTCAGTTCCGCATTCGGCATGACATGTCGACATGCGTGGATCGAGAGTTTGATGTGACTGTGTGTGTAGTACAGTATGCGTCAATGAGCTTCCAGAGATTGGCGGTGATAATAAAAGCAGTGCACTCTAATATATCGACTCTCTGTGTAACAATTGCTACCTTTTATGGTATTGTAAACCTATTGTAAACAACAATGCCCAGCCCATAAAACCCCCAAAATAGGCTTCGCGGGAAGCAGGATGCTTTTAAAAAAAAAGCTCCGATGATACTTGATAGGGAGAATGTTCAAAATCCAAATAATTATATACTAGGTATATATTTCTCCCTTGTCAGTAATAATTACACTACAAAATATAAGTAGGCACACAGCCTGTATAGAAATGCCAAGGCGTCAACAGCTTCTCATTGCGAGAGAGCGAAGCGACCGAGCGGGGGAGTAGGGAGCTTTAGCATATTTTGGCATGAAATTGTGCGATTTGGTGCATACCTGAGACAGAAATTTCATATAATATGAAGTGTAAGCTATGGAAACAAACTTACATGTATGTATACATAATATGTATAGGCCTATATGAAAAAGTGAGGGGAACAATCCCCTCCACTTTCAAATGTGGGGGACATGTCCCCCCCCCCCCCCCCCCCCCACCCTTCCCCGTCCCCCGTCTATTGACGCCCATCATGACTGTTAAATGCAAAACGGAAACAAAATAATAATACAGCCGAACAAGACGTGTCGATGAATTTTGTTTAATACAATACTATGTCCCTTTTCAAAATCGATTATCTTTGTTTCATGACTGTTTCAGCCTAATATTGCTATAGCCTATGTAGTCAGACAATAACCGACTCAAAATGGGACTTTGCTCTGAGGCCTCGGACATGTCTGATGAATAATAATGAACATCGAAGTATTTTTATATCGATGATAATCATGATAATGACCAATACTATGAAGGGTTGTAATAGCAAATGATGCATAATAATGCTCAATAAGGTAATAGCTGTATAGAAGAGTATTCATTCAAACAATTTAGACACATGCCATATGATACTCATGAAAATCATATTATCCAAGCAGGGGCGGATCTAGCTTTTTGCTAGGGGGGGGGGGGGGGTTGGATCTAGCTTTTTGCTAAGGGGAGGGGGGGGGGGGGTTGACCTAATGACGATGCGGATACTGTGTGGGTCTGGACACATGATGGCGTTTTTCTATGCACATCACATTTTCACTTGGCAGCCCAAGGGGGGGGGGGGGGGGGGGTTAAACCCCCTAACCCCCCCCCCCCCCCCCCCCCGTAGATCCGCCACTGCCAAGTGCATGGATCTACATCATTGTTTAGTACAGTATAACCATGAACGAGGAAGAACATACAAAAGGAAGGATCAACCTAAATCCGCAAACAAACAATGAAGACTGAACTAGACAACAGCCGTTGATGTGATATACGTGATACCCAAGGGGAATTCCCAATCTTGTGCAGGCGATCTATAACCGGATATACCCATAGTAGATATTCCTCCTTGGATGGCCTTGGATATATCATTGAGGTAAATACCAGAGCCCATATTCATGAAAGCCGGCTATATAGCTTATTTCCTTGCTAAGTCCATTTTGGATGGCGTCGCCGCTACGAATTAAACACAAGATATTTTAGTTGCTAACTAGGGTTGTTACCCGTTATTATAGCTTACCCAACTAACCCTACTTGGGCCTGGGGACTATATAGGAAAATTGTTTGTTGCTCAATAAACTGCGCATTTAAAATACACCTATAGCAATGAACTAAGCTAGCAGGGTTTCATGAATATGGGACCAGCTCACTGGATAAATCAGGAAAGGCCTGCACTGCAGCTGGTAGCACCAGTTTGCACTACCGTTTATTTCATTCATCAATTGAGACTACCCATCACCAGCTTATAGATTAGCCTCTTGACAAGGCATGTCTCGTCTGAGCCGAGTTGAATTCCCGGTATAGTATGCATTATGCAGGAACGACTGGACAGCGCGACTACCCTGCACAAGCGCCGCTCGACGGATAGTCTCCACCACGCGTTCAGTCGTTCCTGCAGCGCAGCAATATTTAGACGCGATCGTCTTGTTAAAAGACTACTTATAGATCTGTACGTGAGCCATATTATAATGTTCCTTGCGTTCTCATATTACCACCATATCAAACAAACACATTTTCACCGCCATGTGCGCGCTTTCATCTTTTCACTCCAGGGGAATTCCCACTTTTGCATGCACACGATGATGTAAAGTGCCACGCCCACCGATGATGGTTTACATATTATGAGTGACTGCAGCAGGTGGCGGAGTCCCACTGCGCGCTAAGTCATGTTATTATTTTCGTCGCCATAGTAACCATGGTTACGCGATATGCCGCATAGTCTCGAACAGATGGCCCTATATATGCAATTATCGATTTTTTATTCCGTATAATAAATTGTGATTTCTTCGATAGGGATCGACGTAGATTTCCCGGGGGCAGAGGTCCGAATATGATCATTCTCGTATAAAATAACATGTTTAATTACGTCCGAAATTGTACGATTTGGCCGAACAAAAAAAAAAAACATTCAGCCATGATAACAATGACACCATTTTACCAACAATGACAATCATGAAATTGCCCGATAGTGATAATATGGATTGCCCAAAAAACTTGCCACTGAGAATTTGAGGTGCCTTTTGCCACGAATATTGCCCTTTTCAAAACTCTCTGCATGGGTTGCATGCAGCATCCCCCACCCTAGAAAGAAACGTCCATCTCGTTCTGGAGGGTCCTTTTATATTATGACGTCATACTATCCCCTACATCACTAGAGCGGGTGAGAAGAAAACAAATCGTCAAAGAACCCTCCAAACATTGGCTAATTTTTCGGACTATACCCCCACCCCCTCTTCACACCCTTCAGACCCGTCTATTATAGTTTGACTATGGTTCATGATTTTGTTGGAATGGAATGACTTTTAATACCAAAATTCATCATATTTTACCCCCAAACACTGCAAATATCAACGACCAATATTATTCTCCACACGACAGCTATAGATTGCATGTATACAGTTACAGTAATAGACATATTTTTTTGTTTTCAATGAATTGAAAGAAATATATACATGGTAACGTAGATGGCAGCATGCAATATTTCATTTTATAAAGGATTAACCTGCCGCGGCAAGCGCGTGCGATCGTGTGGATCAGCTATTACAGACACCAAATATAC
>JBAMJV010012518.1:20000-70138 GCA_037951105.1 Echinarachnius parma
ACAAATGTATTATGTCCATCGGATAGGATGTCTTTTCAAATGAACAACGACACCAAGAACAGTCAATTTGGTCGTATCGTGTAGTTTTTGTTTTAGAACGCTGTGAGTGACACATGTCAGGTTCTCTTTTTCGTCAATTTTTAACAAGCCAGTGCTTGATACATCGCACGTACCGCCTTTCATAGCGTTGAATAACAAACGCCATTGTAAGTGTGCACTCAGCTGTGTGCCGAGAGAATAGGCATGGTCGATCAATGGTATTACGGGCAGGGAGTGCATATTAACTTGCGCCGACTAGGTACAAATTGACAAAAATTGGTACCTGACATGGTCTCACTCGCAGCGACCTAAAACAAAAACTACACGACCAAAATTACTGTTCTTGGTATCGTTTTTCATTGGAAAAGACACCATATCCGATGGACATAAACATTTTGGTACTATATTTCGGGAAGTGCCCCGTTCCGTGTTTTTTTGGGCCACCCTGTATAGACGAAAAACTATCACGGCAAAAACATACTGAGTGTGTCTCTTCTACAATGAGGAAAACAGTTGGAATTATATTTAGAATTAGACAATTTGTACCCAGACAAATCTTGCAGTTATTATATAACACTCTTATTCTTCCACGTATGACGTATGGTCTATATAGAAGTCTGGGGAAGTACATACCATTCATATCTACAATCTGTATTTTTGTTGTAAAAGAAAGTAGTACGTGCAATCTGCTTCAAAATACCTAGGGAACATACTGGCCCTTTATTTCGTAATTTGCAAATGTAAGATATTTATAAATTGTACAAATTTGCGATTGGATCTGTAATGTATGCCCTAATAAATCATAATCTGCCCCATGATGTTACTGATTATTTTCTTAAAGTTGAGCATTGTTATGATACACGACTAAAACAAAACTTGAATTATAAGCCAACAAAAATCAAATCTGAAATTGGTAAACAATCCATGTCATATGCATGTAGTATAATTGGGAGAGGGTTCCCTAACATGCCTAATGATCTGAAAGATACAAACTCACGTAAAACTTTTCGCAAATCTGTAAAAAAAAAAATCTCTTATAGCTCATTTCATTTCATTTCATTTCATTTCATAATGATCTTTCTGTTTAATTTTTGTTGCATTGCATTTTTTGTATAATTCGAATCGTTATTTTGTTAAACTTTGTATATACGTTCTTCGAAACCCGTTTTTATCAGGTAAAGGGTGATACGACAAAAACTTAATATTTTCATTGTCATCGTCATTTCAATATTGTGTAAACAAGACTACAAGGATTTCATGAAATCTGCATTTTGTAATTCCGTTTTCAAATAGATTCTATATAATTATGGAGAGTTGATAATCCCAACTACGCAACCAAAAATATACATTATAATAAAATCATAATAAAAAATGCATAGACACAATTGTAAAGCGCTTATATGGATGACGATAAATCATGTATGGCGCTACATAAATATGATTTAAGTAAATTTAAATCAATCGGGTTTGATAAGTTGATTTTTTCTTCTTCTATCTCCCTTGGTCTGTCAATCAAACACTTTTCTCTGGGTCTTCTGGAGCGCTATAACCTGTGCATGGGGATAAACGGAAATCAAAGAAAATTATATTTAATTTGTTTGTTTCGTATGACATATATATGCACAATCATTCTATAATGTGAAGTCTAAGTTTTTTAGCCAGGTCAGAGCAGCATCTGTTGTTTGATGAAACCCCTTCAAACCATCGGGGACACATCGGAGAGGGCATGTCATTTACGACATGCTGCATGCACTGTCTGGTCTGGATTCCCGCAGTCACGTGAAGGGCTATCTTTAATTTTCCATCGATGGAGATGATGGGCTGACCTTGCATGAAGTGTTCGGACCCTATATATTCAGAGTCACCCATTGCTTCCTGGGGAGGTTGAAACCTGCTGGCTCTGACGTATAGGGTCTTGTACAAGGTCTTGGTTGGGAACTTATAGATTCTAGCAATTGATTGAATGTTTAAAACGACCCAATAACTCTGTCAAATTTATCCAACTTGAAAATCACTTGGAGCTTCTACATTTTTCTTGTACCTTGTTGTTACTTATGGTAACAGAAGAATGATACGAAGACTTACAAAATTAAACATACAATATTTTGTTCTTGCCCTTCATAGAAGACGTAACTTAAATAATTAAAATTAATAGTTAATTTTAAATCATTCAATTTACCTATACTTCTATAAAGGGCCAAAAAGGAACCCTTTTTTAGAGCAGGTCCTTAACATTATCTCACTTCCTAATTGTGCTCTTAAAATTTACATCCTGCGCTATTTATGTATTTGAATTGGTTTTCTTACTACACATGTATTAGGCGTAACGGAGTTGTTTTTTTCCAAAGTGAAAACATCATGAAAACCAATTGTATCATGGGGCTCGTAAATACATCAATAATACATTTTTTAAATGGCTGAGATTGGAAATCTTTTATTTAAATAGAATATAATATAATATTATGAATGGAAATCATTTTAACTGTCATCTTGGGCCAAATCATGTTTTCCATTTATATTACTTATCCTAATGTTGAAAGAAAGTTCTTATATAGATCACGAATGTTTCTTATCTAAATAATAACAACAATAACAAAAAAAGTCTTATAATGGAAATTGGTAATTCAAATACATATTATTATATCAATCACTGGAAAGCATTTCAACTGTCGTCTTGGGGCAAATCATGTTTTTCGTGAGTGTTTCTTATATGTAAACATTTAATGACCATTCATGTATTCGTATATGTTTTACGAGCTGTTTAAAGAACTCATATTATATATTCCCCGGTTCCGAAGACGGATGTGCGTATTATGATCGTGGAGAGATGAGCAAAATGTTCCCCAAAATGGGAATGATATGTTTATTTCCCCGGGGAAAAGGAATTTCAACAGACACGCTCTTATTGCATGTATTGTCTTCATCACGTAATTAACTCAGCAAAGTTCAACATCCACACGCCGTCGACATGGTCGATATAATTCCCCGTATATATACCGTGCACATCATTTTCCGTAAAAGGGGTGTTATACCTTCTCTTATTTTTTTGTTTTAAAGGGGTAGTTTAGTTTTGGTAGAGAGGGCGCTGCACATCACAATTTTTTTGTGAGGTAATGATAAACTGAGTGTCGAATTTGAGACAACATGCAATTTTAGTGGCAGAATAAACTTTATTTGGTCAAAATCGACCCAGAAACGGCTGAAATATTAATAAATATATCCGATCTTATAATTATTTGGGGCCCAAATAATTAGATGATTTTTTGAAAAAAATAAAAAAATGCTTGCACTTTTTCAAAAAATGTAAAAAGCGTTTCTAAATAGTTGTTGATGATCTCTCTATTCAATCATTATATCAATAAAACATCACATGCATAATTTTGTATGAAAAATGGTTGAAACCAATGCCTTTTTAAAAAGCGCCCTCTTGTGTTTAAATGGCTCTTTTTGAATGATAACAGGCTTTTTACTTAGTCATTTGTAATTTTGTATACCTTTCGAGCATGGTGGAGTTATAACTATTAGTTTATAATGTTACTGTGCAGGTTTTGGCTACTAAAGTTCAGCCTTACCAAAACTAAACTACCCCTTTAACTTTTATTTCGTACTTGTTTATATTATATTTTCTTGTCTACACTTTTAGTAGCAGAACATCTTTCTTTTCTTTTCAATTTTGATAAGACACAATTACCCCCGGGAGCCAAATAATGTACAACCTTTGCATTTTTTTGGTTTCACCATATTTCACGTTATACGTTATGATTGATTATGTAATATCTATTGTTTATTAGTCTTCTGTCTAATTTACATTGAATTTTGTTCATGAATATGTAGTTTGTTGGATAATTGTTTACTTGTTCAAAAAAAGTATAATTTGTGAAATAAGCAAATAACTTCAAATCAAATCAAATCGAATCTGCAATGGTATCATACACACTACGCCCACTAAAATTGTCTATAATGCAATCCAGCTGTAACCATGGTAACTGTCTATGAAAGTTAATAATTGTTTACGGAAGCCAACATTGAATATCTGTGAAAATGACGTCATATTTATCGCCTGATCCCGTTGCATAATCTTACTGCATAATTTATCGAGCGATTCAGCGAATTCCGCCATTAAACAGACACGCCCCCATACAGTGTCAGGTAATTAGTCTTTGATATTACCTGTTTAAACCACGCCCATTACTGCCCATGAAAGAGGTACGTCTCACCTTGGTTAGCCGGCACACCACGCCCACTGATTGTCTATGAAAGCCAATTATAACTGTCTATACAAGTTAAAGGGATCTTTTTAGTAACTTTGTTGAAATGTGCAAAAAGTGATGAATGGTTGATACAGTGTGTATGTTTGTGATATGATACGTATGTCCGCCGTGTAATGTATGGAGATTTCACGTTAAATGGATGTTATCATGGTTATATGGCCGAGTAATAAGCGAAAATGTAAAGTGATATTCGCGAACCCATTACACTGACTTTGTACACAGTTCTAACTTTCCAGTGGATAATCAAAAATCGGAACACTTCAATCGAAAATATCTTTTTAACGAAAGGGAAATTTGAAAAAAAACGAAACCTGTTTCATGGTTCTATAATGTCTATTGGTAATACAAATAAAACAAGGTATGAGAGAACCACTAGAGTTCAAAGTAAGCTTTGTGGATTTGGACGATGTTACTATTCCCTTTAATACTTGTCTACGTAAGCAAACGTTTTTTGTCTGTGTAAATGACCCACGCCTACTTATTGTCTGCGTAAGAAAGTTGATATAGTTGTCTACGAAAGCCAACATTAAAGCGATCTATAGTAACATTGTCCAAATCCAAACAATTATTTAGAACTTTTAGTGGTTCTCTCATACCTTCTTGTATTCGTATTACCAATATAAGCATGGTACAGGTTTCGTTTTCCGACTTTCCCTTTCGTTAAACAGATTTACGATTGAAGTGTTCGGATTTGTAATCATCCAACGGAAAGTAATAACTGTGTACAAAGTCAGTGCAATGAGTGTTATAACACAGATATCACGTTGTATTTTCGTTCATAACTCGGCCATATTACATCCATTTTTACGGAATTGTTCACACATTACTTAGTGGACGTATACCAGATCACAAATATACACATTTTATCAACCATTCATCACTTTTTGCACATGTCAACAAAGTTAAAAGAACCATTTGAATTTGTTTGCTAACGTGACGTCACAAGTATTATAATTACCTGTATCGCCCGCTCCCGTGGCATGATATTCTCATTTTCATCTTGCGATTCAGAAAAGTCCGACATAAAGCCCCGCCTGGCCGGTCTCTGGAACAGCCCGCCGTACAACCACGATAGATCAGCCCTTTTACCTGATGATGCCTGCAAGATTAGGTCATGTATTAATTATAACTTTGAAAAATACATGATTATGTTTTGTATTAATTTTTTAGTGTAAAATTATTTAAAATTATTTGAATTTCACGCCAGATATTGATATTGTTTCATCCTCATAATTATTAAGAATGGGACAATTTGAATCAAATTATTACTCTGGAAAAGGCGCAACAAATTTTTGTTTGTTGTTGCATAAAACACTAAATAGCTCAATCCATTTGCGTTTTTGCTTGATATAATCATAATTAATGTTGATTATGATGATACTAATCTAATTGGAGTAAAAGATATGGCTTTGTTATACGGGGGGCCCTGCTTATAAAACAATCATTGATATCTAACTTCATGTTGCGTATATGCAAAACACTTGCTTATAGCGCTTGATGTAGTCTCTAAAGTAATATTCTGTTGCATGGGGGTTCGAATTTGACGACCAGCTGACTTTAAATGTTATCCAACGTTAGGCGGATGAAGCGGGGCGTTACCCAATCCTCCTTGGTGGAACCGATACAACGACTTTTCCCAAGGAGTATATTGAACATAATAGTTATTGATCTGTTGGAGCCGAATATTGTAGTCTTGAAATCTCATGGAATTAATCATGGACAGCGGGAGGGGTGTAGCTAGGGGGGGGGGGGGGGGGCTGGAGAGACATGTGGCCCTCATACATCGTATGCGCCCCCATGTGCCCCCGCATCCAACAATTTACGGGCACCTTAAACAAAAATGGCGAAGGCTTTCTATTTTTTCTGCATACAAGTCAGTGAAAACCGATGCATGTCCCTTAACGAAAATACAATGCCTTTGGGACCCCCCCCCCCGCCCCTCCACTGGAAAATATACCTAGCTACGCCACTGGACAGCAGCCCAATATCCTGTGATGATCATGACGATAATAATAAAAACGGGTTTTTATCATTGCTCATTTAAACCTAAATGCTCGTTTTGGGAAAATTATCGGAAATAATTTTATTGGCCAAAATGATTGTAGAAACAGCATACAAAGTGGCTTGCGTGGAAAAATCCGAACCTTAGTATATCGTTAAAATAATGCAGGAATATCAGTTAAAACGTTTATGAAAGCCACTGACATTGAGTCTAAATTCACCGTCAGTTTGGCCCGTCTACGCTGGCCACATCTATACGCTCGTTCGTGCGATACACACTTGCGCCGCATTTGCCATAGGACTAGCACGCATCGCACGAGGGTTTTCAATTCACGGCGATTTCAATTTACAGTAGATGAGTTTTATAATTTACCAAATATATCAATAGTAGGCAGTTTCCAGGCCAATTTTTTATCATCCCGTATTAGTAAAAACATATTCTTTCACATGATTTGGTAATAATAGCGTCCATTTCATTTTTTGAGTGGGGGGGCGTTTCCCAAAACTGGTATTGGGCTTTTAAACTAGTGTATTGGCCTTCATATTGGAGAGGGAGGGGGGGGGGGGGGGCACACACCATTTTAGGATTTCTACTGATGCCCCCTTATTTTTCTTATTTTGAAAAATTATTTGGGAGGAAGTGCCCCCTCCCAGTGCCCCCCCCCCCCCCCCCCCCTCGTAGCAGCTTCACCACTGATTTTTTTTCCCCAGCACCAATGAGCGTCAACAATTTATCTTCATCACATCACGGCACATTTCGTCGACCTAATTGTATAGAGCTAATTGTTGTGTCAGCCAATTAATAAGCATCAAATTAAAAGTAACAACTTAACTTTATTTCTCCCGAATTTCGCCCTCAAGCATCGCCGAAATCTGTAATAGTAACTATAAGATTTGTATAGAACTGAGCGAATATTATTCGTCTTTCTGTTACCGGTTACACGATATGCCGGAAGGCATTTAACAGGCTTACACAATCCCTTTATTGGATCGAAGTCGGATGGCGCCAAAAAACTAAACTAAATATCGCACTTTTTGTTCATTTCACGTTTCGTTTTGCATTATTAAATGCAAACCTTCTCTTGAGCATGTTGAGTGTTGAGAGCGAACGATAAATCACCCTATTTTAACTGCTTTTATCATAATTATGGGAAGTTCATTAAAGTGGTCATACATCAAAAGGGCGTAACATTCTACTTTGAGACTTACTTTTGTAACTTTTCACAGGGAATTAAAAAAAGGATAAGGAGTTTTCTTGGAAGAATTAATTCGAAAGAAAATCTACCTCCTATTCGGTATCCCCGATAGGAATTATTACTACTATTATTTGTATTATTTGTATTAATATTATTATTATAAGTAGTAGTAGTAGTAGTAGTAGTAGTAGTAGTAGTAGTAGTAGTAGTAGTAGTAGTAGTAGTAGTAGTAGTAGTAGTAGTAGTAGTAGTAGTAGTAGTAGTAGTAGTAGTAGTAGTAGTAGTAGTAGTAGTAGTAGTAGTAGTAGTAGTAGTAGTAGTAGTAGTAGTAGTAGTAGTAGTAGTAGTAGTAGTAGTAGTAGTAGTAGCAGTAGCAGTAGCAGTAGCAGTAGCAGTAGTATAGGTAGTAGTAGTTTTATTATGTTATTAATTATTATTACTACATGTTGTATTATTATTATTATTTGTATAATTATTATTGACATTATTATCATTATACTTATAATTTTGTATTATTCTATCATTAGTAATGTTTTCATTATGTTGGCTGTTGTTGTTGTTGCTAGGGCGTAATAAATAGGTACCGTATAACTTACTATTCCTCGTAAGCACATTCGACATCCGGGCTCCCTGAATCCACATCTTCTGCAGTCGCTGCAATCTGAGATGAAAACATGAAACACCCTTTATTTAGTAACTTTATTGACATATAAAACAATAGGTGTTTAAATTGTGTATTTCCGTGATCCGACATGTCCACTGAGTGATGTGTGAAAAGTCCATGTTCAATGGATGTTAAATGGCCGGGTTATGAGCGAAAATATAAATTGACATTTGCTAACTCGTCACCATAACTTTGTACACAGTTGAAACTCTCCCAGGGCGACTTTCAAAATCAAACATTTCAATGATATCAATCTTTATAACCAAAATTATAAATGTTGTAACTTGCCCTACGCCAATGTCCCTGTTATGCTTGTTTTTCAATTACATACTGTCGGAGGAACTATAGTTCAATAAGGCAATTTGGCTCTTCTTCGTAATTCCCTATTGTTATTTCAATTAAACTATTGTAAATACTTATTGTTTGTATCTTGGTATTGCTTTAATTTGAAATGCAAATTAATGAGATAAACTCAATTGAAAAGTTTGAGGTGTTCATTCTCAAATAATCGCCTAAAACTGTATTAAACAAACAGTTAGTTTCGGAAATAATATCGCTAGTGATATTCGTTTGTCTCGCAATGTATGGTCAACATTGAATCTGAATGATCGCGACGTTTCGTATGCTACTGCAATACTTTGTCAAGTGATTTTTTGTTTGGTTTGGGTTTATATGGCGACGCAGTCAAAAATGACTATTTACGCCAATACTATATATATTTCTCTTATTATACATCACCGTGTGTCTTTTTACGCCAAAACTATACTTAATATCGTTACAGGGCTAGTCTGTCAGGACGCTACGACCCCGTCGCTTGCGTCCGTGACAGACACACTCTGTGCATTTATCCATATACATATTTTTGTCAGTATTCATACAACAAAGCAAGAGTACCAATATCAATATAATATTGTATTACCTTTCAAAACTTTATAGGGCTCGTATGGTGGAACACTACTGCCCCGCAGCTTGTGTTCGTTACATACTCCCCCTAGCATGTATAATAATCTACATTTTCATGCCGTGGGCAATATTTTCATGTATCATATTTATATATATTACTCAAATTATATACATTAAAACAGGGTCTGTATAATACAACACTACTGCCCCGCAGCTTGTGTTTGTATCTTACTGACCCATATATTTAACTCATATTTCATAATGTCACTTTTACTCGAATTTATTATCTTAGTCTGGGCATATATATTTAACAGGGCTTGTATGAAGGGGCGCTTCTGCCCCGCAGCTTGCGCCCGTTTCATATAAATAAAATTAATTATATCATATATATATGTCTATTTTGTACAATAGATTCCAATTTGTGTGCCCTCAATATATTTGAATGTATCCCAATATATCCAATATATTTGAATATAAATCCACACAGTGCGTACATTTACATTAATTTAAATTGTTACCTATATTCAATATTTATTGCTAGTTTGACCCCCATTGTATTAATAACTACTCTCATTACATATCAGACCATGCTCTGAACCGAGCAAAATTGTAATTATATATAACCTAAAACATCCTACTTACATACAATGATAGGTCCCCTTATAGTTCCCCTGTGTGTATTATACAACAAAAAAAAAAAAAAAAAACAAAAAAAACAAAAAAAAAAAAAAAAAAAAACAAAAAAAAAAAAAAAAAAAAAAAAAAAAAAAAAAAAAAAAAAAAAAACAAAAAAAAAAACAAAAAAACAAAAAAAAAACAAAAAAAAAAAAAAAAAAAAAAAAAAAAAAAAAAAATACTAATGTATTAAATAAATAAATATATATATAATATAAATATATTTTATTATGGATCGTATGCTAGAGCGCTACTGCCCCGCAGTTTGCGCTCGTCGCATACTTGCACAGTTGTTTTTCTTTCTATATTTATTTTTAATACTACAAAAATATGACTAAGTTAGCATACTTCCCACATGAGAGCATATAGTAGTGTATACAATACATATACTATGAGAGCTAGCTCAATTATATCTTTAATCCAGGATTGTATGATGGAGCACTGCTGGCCCCGCAGTTTGTGCTCGTAGCATACTCACCTGTGTACATACAAAATATATTTATATTTAATTCCATCACAATTTAGAAAGAGCAAAACTCTATTAATCACCCATTTTCAAAAATCATATTCATATAAACAAATAAACAAATAAATAAATAAATAAACCATTTACCTATTTATTACTATATATATATACATATTTTTTAAAGTGTATGATACATGCCAGTGCATTTAATAAATTTAATCAAATATTTAAAATTATCTAACTTAAATATGTCTTTTATGGTGAGGTCTTTCACCTTCATATCTTTTATAAGAGCGTTTCTCTCCACATCATATTTATAACAGAATAATAAATAGTGGGAAATGTTATCTACAATGTGGCATGTTTCGCACAAATTATGAAATAAATGTCCAATATTATAATAATAGTCTGACAACAGTACCTGTCCCAGTCTCATTCTATAAAAAATAATTTCGTCGCGTCTACAATTAAATTGCATCGTATGGGCCATCCCAACGGTGGGCTCTAAATAGAATAGGGACCTACCGTGAGTGTTATTGGTCCATCTCTGTTGCCATACATTCAAATATTTTTGTTTAAAGTGCGATGCGCATTCCTGTAGGTTTAATGGAATTTTTATTTCTATATTTAAATTTAACAAAGCTTCTTTAGCCAAAGTGTCTGCCATCTCATTTCCTTTGATACCGCAATGGGATGGAATCCATGCTAATATTATAGAATGGCCTTGATTTCTCAATTGATTATATTTAAAAACAATTTCTTTTATAATATTAGAATTACAATTCCAATAATTATATTTAATCAGCAACAATGTGCTTAAAGAATCAGTTAAAATAATAGAGGATGCAGATCGGAAGTCCTCTAGCCATGTAAGGGCCAGTAGAATGGCAGTCTGCTCCGCTCTACATACCGATACTGACGTTATTTTCTTTTTTATTTTAATATTATAATATGGAATATATACTGCTGACGAGGTATTATTTGTAGCGGGGTCCTTTGATCCGTCAGTATAAATGTGCAACATATCATTCCATATAGAATTAATTTTTTCCATGGATATTTGTTTTTTCAAAAATGAACTGTCCTGGACCCTGCAGGCTTCGTGTATTGTAATATCTATAAATGGAAGCGAAAGGTGCCAAAAAGGTATGCCCAAATCAACATTTTGTTGGATTATTATTTTTTCATTATATGTGCGCAATAAAAATGGTTTAGGCGTGCGCCTATTATCCATTAATTGCACAACCTCATCCTGCCAGCAGGGTTGCATTATATCATATTTAAGCATATCATTTCCAATACTTTGAATATAACATTTATATTTATCATTTTCCATTAGCCTTTGTATATCTAATGGAGGTTCATTACAGATGACCTGGAGAGCTGCTAAGGCGGTGCCATGAAGGGCTCCTGTCGCAGTCTTCAGGCCTAAATATTGTATTGAGTTAAGTTTTGCTAGGGTGGTGGCTGGGGCTGATGCGTACAACTCGCAGCCATACTCTAGTATGG
Source organism: Echinarachnius parma (assembly GCA_037951105.1). Lineage (NCBI taxonomy): Eukaryota > Metazoa > Echinodermata > Echinoidea > Clypeasteroida > Echinarachniidae > Echinarachnius > Echinarachnius parma. The sequence goes on from JBAMJV010012518.1 coordinate 31,725, forward strand.
TACGTATTAAAGTTTTGTACAAAATCAATAATATATTCGAGTCAGGTCCCCAATTATTACCTGATATGCATTTTAGGAAATTTATCCTTTTCTTGCATTTAAATATAATTTTATCCACATGGGATTTCCATGATAGCTTAGTGTCAAGTCTCATACCTAAATAATCATATTCATAAACGTTCTGTAATTGTATATCATCTATTTTAATATTTAATATACATTCTTTTCTTTTTTTTGTAAAAGTCATAATACAAGTTTTATCTATGGACACCATTAGTTTCCACTTATTACACCATTTCACAACACTGTCTACTTCTCCTTGCAGCTGTATCTGTAATACATCAACATTCTTGTTTCTTAACCAGAAAACTACATCATCCGCGTATATCGCCATAGGGGCCTTGCATACTTTTACTAAATCATGCATATATAAATTAAATAATATGGGGCTTATAACGCTGCCCTGTGGCAAACCTTGTGTAATTATAAGTGTCTCAGACAGCTCCTTACCAACTCTCACTTGAATAGATCTTTTCTCTAAAAAGGCTGCTATCCAATTATAAACATTTCCAACAAACCCCATACTTTTTAATTTTACTAATAAGCCATCTCTCCAGACTGTATCAAAAGCCTTCGTCAAGTCCATAAATATACAGCTAGTATATTCATTTCCCGAGAAACCTTTTATAATATCTCTTTCTAAGCGTAATAAATTGTCCATCCCTCTTCTGCCCTCTACGAATCCAGTCTGAGCATAATCTAACAAATCATATTTTTTAATCTGTGTAGCAAGCCTATTAACTATCATTTTTTCCATTAATTTACTCAAAACTGAAGTTAGTGAGATAGGCCTATAGGAGCTAACTAAGCCTAATTCCTTATTCATTTTCCGAATAGGTATAATTATAGCGTGCAGCCAAGATGTAGGTATGATACCTAGCTCCCATATCATATTAAAAATATACAACATATGTCGTATACAATTTAAAGGTAAATGTTCTAATAATTGTTTGCCTATCATGTCTAATCCTGGAGCACTATTTTTAGTGTGGTTCATCACACTAGATAACTCCTCTAAACCAAATGGTTCATTTAACGAGTCACAACTGTCTATATGTTTATCAGTTGCGCATTCTATCTCCATATAATTATCATCATTTATCCTCATATGATTACCAAAGTTATTAGCGAGGGCGTCCGCCTTAACCTTGTCATCATTAATAAAAATACCATTTATTTTCAACGGGACATTTTTATCCTTATTTTCATTTTCCACCACACCTTGTAACTTTTTAACCTTCTTCCACAATATAGTCATTGGTGTGTGTCTATTTATTTCCCCACATAAATTCTTCCAATAATTATCTTTTGCTGCTCTAATTACCCGTTGGGCAATTGCTCTTTTATCAGTATAATCTTTCACATCCTGCATTAACATAGTACGTTCTGCTTTACGTTTAGCTTTATTACGTTTCTCTTTAACTTCTTGACACTCTGGAGTCCACCATAGGACTGGTGCAATGTCCTTACCCTTTTTTTGTTTGGGTATAGCTTCTTCGGCTGCTCCATTTATTTGAGCAATAAACTCATCATACAAAGCAGGTACATCATCATTATTTCCTTGGAATTCCACATTCCTTAAAATAGACTTATACTTTTCCCAATCTGCTTTTTTGTATGCCCATTTATTTTCTTCTTCACTTTCAATATTATGTCCTTTTTGACTTCTCCTAAATTGTATTTTAACACATATAAGATTGTGATCACTGCCACAATTCTCCTCAATGACAGCCCAAGAACTTTTGGCAGCTAACTCTCTACTCACTATTGTTAAATCAATGTGAGAAGATGTACCATTTATTTCATCATACCTTGTGGGGGAACCATCATTTAAGCAAATTAAATCAAATTTATCAATAAAGTCTTCAACTGCCGAGCCATTGATATTTTTCTTTTTACTTCCCCAGAGGGGGTTATAAGAATTAAAATCTCCACATATTATTGTATGTTGGATGTCGAATGTAGACACTCGGCTTTTTATGCTCTACCGTGGCTCCAAACATCACAATCTCGCATGAGCGATTGCGTTCCTGATAGGTCAACAACGGAACCCGCTGATTGGCCGGTGCACACGGGCAAACAACCAATCAACGGAACACTGGATCGGCCCGCCTAACGAAACAGCGTACGATACGTCGCCACGACACTACCCCGAACAACCGGCCCACAACGGTTGATGCCAAACCCACGGCAGAACCCCCCTAGCCACCTTCTCGCTACAACGCTCATATCTACGTATCAATTTCAGGGCAGGGTGCCCGTATGTTCAATCAATAATAGTAAATATATAATCCATTGCGGATATAGTATCGGAAATAATATCGCTAATGATATTCGCTTGTCTCGCAATGTAAAACTAGGAATCTAAACGATCACGACGTTTCGTATGCTACTGCAATACTTTGTCAAATGATAATATCGAATGTAGACACTCGGCTTTTTATGCTCTACCGTGGCTCCAAACATCACAATCTCGCATGAGCGATTGCGTTCCTGATAGGTCAACAACGGAACCCGCTGATTGGCCGGTGCACACGGGCAAACAACCAATCAACGGAACACTGGATCGGCCCGCCTAACGAAACAGCGTACGATACGTCGCCACGACACTACCCCGAACAACCGGCCCACAACGGTTGATGCCAAACCCACGGCAGAACCCCCCTAGCCACCTTCTCGCTACAACGCTCATATCTACGTATCAATTTCAGGGCAGGGTGCCCGTATGTTCAATCAATAATAGTAAATATATAATCCATTGCGGATATAGTATCGGAAATAATATCGCTAATGATATTCGCTTGTCTCGCAATGTAAAACTAGGAATCTAAACGATCACGACGTTTCGTATGCTACTGCAATACTTTGTCAAATGATAATATCGAATGTAGACACTCGGCTTTTTATGCTCTACCGTGGCTCCAAACATCACAATCTCGCATGAGCGATTGCGTTCCTGATAGGTCAACAACGGAACCCGCTGATTGGCCGGTGCACACGGGCAAACAACCAATCAACGGAACACTGGATCGGCCCGCCTAACGAAACAGCGTACGATACGTCGCCACGACACTACCCCGAACAACCGGCCCACAACGGTTGATGCCAAACCCACGGCAGAACCCCCCTAGCCACCTTCTCGCTACAACGCTCATATCTACGTATCAATTTCAGGGCAGGGTGCCCGTATGTTCAATCAATAATAGTAAATATATAATCCATTGCGGATATAGTATCGGAAATAATATCGCTAATGATATTCGCTTGTCTCGCAATGTAAAACTAGGAATCTAAACGATCACGACGTTTCGTATGCTACTGCAATACTTTGTCAAATGATAATATCGAATGTAGACACTCGGCTTTTTATGCTCTACCGTGGCTCCAAACATCACAATCTCGCATGAGCGATTGCGTTCCTGATAGGTCAACAACGGAACCCGCTGATTGGCCGGTGCACACGGGCAAACAACCAATCAACGGAACACTGGATCGGCCCGCCTAACGAAACAGCGTACGATACGTCGCCACGACACTACCCCGAACAACCGGCCCACAACGGTTGATGCCAAACCCACGGCAGAACCCCCCTAGCCACCTTCTCGCTACAACGCTCATATCTACGTATCAATTTCAGGGCAGGGTGCCCGTATGTTCAATCAATAATAGTAAATATATAATCCATTGCGGATATAGTATCGGAAATAATATCGCTAATGATATTCGCTTGTCTCGCAATGTAAAACTAGGAATCTAAACGATCACGACGTTTCGTATGCTACTGCAATACTTTGTCAAATGATAATATCGAATGTAGACACTCGGCTTTTTATGCTCTACCGTGGCTCCAAACATCACAATCTCGCATGAGCGATTGCGTTCCTGATAGGTCAACAACGGAACCCGCTGATTGGCCGGTGCACACGGGCAAACAACCAATCAACGGAACACTGGATCGGCCCGCCTAACGAAACAGCGTACGATACGTCGCCACGACACTACCCCGAACAACCGGCCCACAACGGTTGATGCCAAACCCACGGCAGAACCCCCCTAGCCACCTTCTCGCTACAACGCTCATATCTACGTATCAATTTCAGGGCAGGGTGCCCGTATGTTCAATCAATAATAGTAAATATATAATCCATTGCGGATATAGTATCGGAAATAATATCGCTAATGATATTCGCTTGTCTCGCAATGTAAAACTAGGAATCTAAACGATCACGACGTTTCGTATGCTACTGCAATACTTTGTCAAATGATAATATCGAATGTAGACACTCGGCTTTTTATGCTCTATCAGGAACGCAATCGCTCATGCGAGATTGTGATATTTGGAGCCACGGTAGAGCATAAAAAGCCGAGTGTCTACATTCGATATTATCATTTGACAAAGTATTGCAGTAGCATACGAAACGTCGTGATCGTTTAGATTCCTAGTTTTACATTGCGAGACAAGCGAATATCATTAGCGATATTATTTCCGAGAAAGTTGTTGTTGTATAAATTTGAATTAGCAAACTAATTGGATGAAAAATATCTTCGTATGAATTTGGTCTGTAATAGAAAAATTGTAAACAATTTGGATGAATAAATTCATTGATGAAAAAAAAAAATGATCTTTACTACGTCATTTGTAATTTTGTGTTCCTTTCTAGTTATAACTATTAGTTTGTAATGTAATGATGCAGGTTTTGGTTACTAAAATTCAGTTTCACCAAAACTGTACTCTCCTTACCAGAACTCAACTATCCCTTTAAAGGATTATGAAAGGTCTATCGTTTTTTGTATTTTGAAAATCAATTAATTATCGTGTTCTGATCATTTTCTTGTTTTTATATTCCCTGTTGTACTTCTTCTGTTTTCACGATATAGGAGATTTCTCCTAATTATCACTTACTTATTTATTTATTGACTTGTACATGTTGTATGTACATTATTACCTATATAGATGTAAAACCTGCTAGACCAGGTTCCGTATGAAAGGTTCACCCTAACCGATGAAAGTTTATTGTAGGTTCTGTATTAAATGGGTAAATGTTTTTACCTTTCAACCGTGGTAGAAATATAACTTTCAGTTGTAAAAAATAAGTTTTACTGATAAGTTATCAGTAAAACTTATTTTTTACAACTGAAAGTTATAATTCTACCACGGTTTTTTTTTGGTAGAGAGGGCGCTGCACATCACAATTTTTTGTGAGGTAATGAAAAACTGAGTGTCGAATTTGAGAGAACATGCAATTTGAATGGCAGAATAAACTATATTTGGTCAAAATCGACCCAGAAACGGCTGAAATATCAAAAAAATTATATCTGATCTTACAATTATTTGGGACCCAAATAATTAGATGATTTTTTCAAAAAAATAAAAAAAATGCTTGCACTTTTTCAAAAAATTTCAAAAGCGTTTTTAAATAGTTGTTGATGATCTCTCTATTTAATCATTTTCAATAAAACATCACATGCATAATTTTGTATGAAAAATGGTTGAAAACGATGCCTTTTTAGAAAGCGCCCTCTTGTGTTTTAATGGCTCTTTTTGAATGATAACAGGATTTTTACTTAGTCGTTTGTAATTTTGTATACCTTTCGAGCATGGTGGAGTTATAAATATTAGTTTATTTTGTTACTGTCAAGGTTTTGGTTACTAAAGTTCAGCCTTACCAAAACTGTACTACCCCTTTAATTGTTTTCTCTACGAAATAGATAAATCCTCTCTGAGTTATACGGAGAAACTCTTCTTGAAGACAAGACATTCCGTATGGTTAGAGACAATGATCTGTCCTGATGATGTCATATTACAGGGAGACTATTGTATACAAAGTTTCGACCTGGATCCCCTACTGGTTGTACATCGAAGCTGCCCACTTCTACCCTCTCCTGGTGACGCTCGCCGGACAACTGATCAATCACAGCCTTCTTACGTCCCTCATCCCAGTACACCACGTACAGGTCATCTGTCAGGGGATCGATGCAGCAATTCGTTTTACTACTTTGACTAGTCAAAGTAGTGATTTTGAAGACGAAACGGACACCGAAGAGTGTACCAGAAGCTACACAATTTCAGCCCTGGACGAGCGGGCAATGTAAAGGCTGGGATGTTGGTGGAACAGTTGGTCATGCTGGTGGTCGTCCCCTGGTCGTCAAAGTAAACAAAGCCATGGGAGCGTGGCATATTCAGTGAGTGAGGTAATTGTTTTTATGTTTTGTTTTATTTTTATGTAGATACAGTATTCATTCATCTAGTAAAATATGCTTAATGTGTGAAAATAATGCAGGGTCAGGGTCACGACCTTCTGAAATAATGCAGGGTTCAAAGGGTAAATATGAATACTTCATCGCACATGATATTAAGTAATTACTATATATTTGTGTTATTGCTTCATGCTGGCCCTTGACAACATGCATTGTTTTGTTTCGTTTGTTAGTACTTTTGTGTTACTTGTAAATGTTTGAAGTTCACATTCTCTCTCTCTCTCTCTTCTGTTTTCCCAACACCCCTTCCCCTACATAGAACCTTCTTCTTTCTCTGCTTTTCTCTGTTTGGTGTGTTTTTGTTTTTCGATTTTGCTCTTTTTGCCACTGCATATAAACCTACTTTGAAACAATTTCAACCATGTTGATCGATTATTTTGGCATAATGAGTTGATTTCGGTAAGTTTCCCATTACTGCTCTTTGATTGTAAAACATTTTATATGTATATAGTTTGTTTGCATATATAGTTTGTTTGCAACAAAAACATTGTTTTCATTTAGTGTTGTTGATTTTTTAGTGTTTTATGTCTGTTGTAGTTTTAACTAAAATGATGTAAATGTTAGATGTCTCATTATAATATTACGATGTTATACAAGTTACTTGTAATTATTAATCTTAATTTTCTGTTGTGAACATATCGCATTTTTATATAGCGCTTAATTACGATAGTTTATCCCTTATGCGCTATCACTTAAAGGGAAGACAGACGCTGGTATTTCCAGCAACTGTTACTGATAAGTGCATAGCTCTCGTCACTTTAGTCATAGACCCACGGGCGTAGCGACTTACGTAATACCTATTCATCAGGGGGGGGGGATGAATGAATAGATCACCCCCCCCCCCCCCCAGTTGAATGGGTATCAATGACATGTCTACGCCCGTGCATAGACCTACTATGCTTTAGTGGTGTATTTCCTCTTGAGGATGACCATAGGTCTATGGGATGACTATTACTTGAAATAATCAATGTTGTTTAAACCACCATCATCTGCTTTGATTAAACACTGGAGGCTGCCATTTTTTTTCTTACTGTACCATTATGAAACGTCATCTGACCCTGCACTAACAAAAGTGGGCTAGGCTTGGTCACATACTACCAGAGAGTGTAAACGCATGATGCCCGACGAATGGAAAATTTTCGAAATCAGATTATCCGGTGGAGAAAGTCGTTCCCATTGCTTTATGCACAAAACATTCCACCGGATAGAACAACCTACATCGCCTGACAAAGAACGGACAAGAAACGCATACGAATGGAGACGAGCAGATTTAAAATGTTACTCTCCGTATAGGCAATCCGGTGATATGTGACCGGACCATTAGCAGCAGATTCAACATATTTAGCGGTTACATAACCCACTTTTGCTCGTGCACGCTCAGATGTGGTAATGTAACGTTTCATGTGGTACCGTTGGAAACCATAGCAGCCTCCAGTGGTCAGTCAAAACAGTTGATTATTTCCATTATAAGTAATACCCAATTAAGAGGAAAGTATAAGATTAGAAGTGTCAGGAATTATGCAATTATCAGTACTATAGTAAGCAAAAATTCCAGCCTGTCGTTTCACTTACATACTCAATTATTAAGACATACCATTACTATTCCAAACTTACACAAAAACACATGTGCACTACAAAATTATTTTTTACTTATAAATTGGTAAAAAAATAAAGATTGACATCCACAGACCACATGATAAATATTTACATGTATAACAATGATTGTTTATGAAAGAGATATGTCATATTTTTCTTTTAGAATTTTTAAATCTACGTAACACTGAACAAAACTCATTATCGTTTTTGACCCAAACTTTACGGTTGTTTTTTAAAATCTTGTATTTATTGTGGGGGCGTACAGGACAAGAATGTAAAACTCATCCATCATGTTTATATTGAAATGGCTCCTGGAATTTATATTGGTTTACTTTTCCACTTCGCCGGTATTAATAATTTTGTAAGAATATATGGGTACAATTATGTGTATTATATTAAAATGCGTACAGACAATTATTCTAGTGATTCATTCGTGTCATTAGACTGCTTGTAACCCTATAAGACCGTGAAGGTGGCAGAGAGTGAATTGTATATAGTTTACCTGTGGAGAACCCCCCCCCCCCTTCCCCTCCTCCAGCCCTATTCAGACGTATGTTGAATAGTTTGGCCTTTGTAACATGTGTACGGTATTAGAAGACATTACTATCCCGATAAAATCATATTGAACATCAACAGGGATTAAGTTAAAGGGATTGTACAGTTTTGGTTTAGAGGACGCGTCAGAAAGTGATTAATTCGTGAGGTAATACAAAACTTACTGTAATATTTGGAAGACAACATGCTTTTAATAATGAAATCAACCTTATTTTTTCAAAATCGGTTCAGAAAGAGCTAAAATATCAGTAAATATATCTGATTGGAATAAATGTGTGTCCCACATTTATTCAACAATTAAAGAAAATCTCAATTATTGATACCTTCCTCTTTTTCTTTTTTTTTTTAGAAAGTATACCAAAGAGGTTTGTTTATAGTTGTTTATAATGACCTCTCTATTGAGTCATTATTTTTAAGAAAACATGTTTTATGATAATTTGTTATAACAAAATGGTTTTTAGAGAGCACCATCTTGTGTTCTAACGGTGGCATTTTTAATGATAACAGCATTTTAACGTAGTAGCTGTTTGTAAGTATTTCTACCTTTCGGGCATATTGGAATTATAACTTATAGTCTGTAATGTTGTTAAGCAAATTTTGGTTACTGACATTCAGTTTGACCAAAACTGTACTATCCCTTTAACCTGTTGAGATCCCCCCCCCCCCCCCCCCCCCCCACAAAAGACTCTCCGTGATACCTCATGAGAGTCACATTGCACTCACCCCCTCTTTGGCCGTATATATTAAAGGACAATAAAACTCAAGCAAATTGTTGGTTGCATATGCTCTTAGACATTCGGAGGAATAATCTTTAGAAGTAAGAGTATAATCTGGCAAACAAACAGGAAAACTATGGCTCTTTGAAGATGACCCGTTTATTTTGTATAGAGGACTCAAAATAGCAATGCACTCTAAGTTTATCAATATTTTTCAATATTTTCCAATATGCCAAGTTTTCTTCATAGTAACACTTTTCCATTCTCCATACTCATAAATGTGTTATACACATAAATGTGTTCTACACATAAATGTGTCGAACAAAGAAGTAGGGTAAACATATATTTTGAGAAAATTTAAAAATATTGCAATTTTGTGAACATAACGTATGCGAGCTGTCCACAACTTTGCAAGAGTGAGTTGCCAATTTGAGTCACACATAGAAATGAATGGCTATTTTCATAGAGCAATAGTTTAATTTTGTCTTTACAGATCGTGCTCAAATTTTCAGAGACTTATATTCATCAAGTTTAGAGCCTGAATACACAAATAAACATGAAAAACATTCAAACATGAATACAGTTAAATCTATGTTGTCATATTCGATTTAGTATTTTATTTTCTCATCGCAATTTGAACTGACATTTGTTTAAATGATTGTACGATCTTACCTGTACATCAAATAGATTATATGACACATCATCTAATGCATTATTTTATTAGTGTATACATCGATGTTTCACGTTGATATATTAATTAAGTAATTATAATAACAGCGTAATTTAGTCCGCATTGCTAACAATACTCATTTTGTAGAAAATTAATATGTTTATATTGATATCATTTATTTACTAATTACAATACAAGTAATAACTAAAGATCTACCGAGTTTGTTTCGTAATTTTGATTTTGCAATTTCATAATTACTTCATTATTATCGAAATATCAAACCGTAATATTTTGAAATAACAAATCAATGTATTACCTACGACACTAATGTTAATTGTGAATATTACATTAACTTATATCTAAGTATATAATAATGTAATAATAATATAGTAATGTGGATTATTAACAAGATATTACTTTACTTTATAACACAATTTGTTACCGTGTAAGGTACGGCCAATTTCGTAAGCTTCTCATTCGTTTTGATAAGCGTGTCATTCAATTTCGCGAAATTAAGCTGAAGGCTTGCAATTGTAGTTCAAAATTGCATTTTGTTCATACGATTTAGCTCTTCGGTCAAGTAACTAACCTGTTTTAGCATTCGATTTAAAAAATACGCTATTTGCATTAAATTTCGCCAACGGATTTCACGGAAGGCGGTATTACGTAATCACGAATTTTCCCGCTTTAAATTGAATGACAATTTTACGAAATAGAAACACGTTTTAAATCGAATGCAAACAATTTTTTTCGAATGCTCGTTATATGAATTCGAATGATAAAAAACGAATTTGAACTGCAAAATACAGCTGCGGTGACAAAATCGGCGAACTTGAATACACACAGAATTAATTCGTGTGGCCAACTTACGAAATTGACCGAGAAATCCTATATTACATTAACTTATATATAAGTATATATATAGTCAGTATAGTAATGTGGATTATTAACAAGATATTACTAATTATTACAAAAATTGTTACCGTGTTAGGTAGTAGAGCCTCAGCATACCAACACAATTTGAACAATGTAAATATGTACATGTATTTGATTTGCGATTTAAAAGAATTACATCGATATAGACTTTATTTGCATAGATTTTATCAAAACATTTTTTGTGTGAATATCTTGCATATTATCTTTAACTGTCATAACAATATTTTTTTAGCAAGCAAATAGTATGAAGAAAAAAAGAAATTAACCCAATCCTTTCGGGATTCTGAAATCCCCATAGACTTTGTACAAAGTAATGTTTTGGTGACGCAACTGATTTTTAAAGATCGTTACATTTGTCGTTGATGATTTATGTTTTGAAAATCCAATATGTGACAAGTAAAACATGTTAAAAGTTTGAAATGAGTTATAGTTTAAAAATCTAAACTCATTATTTGATTTATTAAAGTAGTGAATTTCGCCAATACGCTCGTCTTTTAATGTTGTCACAGTCAAACTCTCCATATCTACATACATACTATACAACAATGTAAACAAATCTTGGTTACCTTTCTGATATATACGAACACTGTAATATCACATAATATCATGATTACTAAAACTGTTCTTTCTCAAATATTGAATAAAGCGTATGTTTGGTTCATATGTCAACCAATAAGACAATTTTGTTAGTATATGAAAATTACACGAATCTTAAAAGAAACACTTAATCACGCTCGAATATAAATTGAACACTTATATACATTATATGATAATCTTTTAATTTTTTAAGTATATAGTTCGGTCTTCTATTAAGCAAATATACTGATATACTGGGTAACAAGTGCATGGGTACAAATTTTATCAAAATACATATGATTATAACTAGAATACCAATTCTCAACTGCCCTTTTTCCATGGGTAATTCTGGCTATACAGGGTGGCCCAAAAAAAACGGAACGGGGCACTTCCCAAAATATAGTAACAAATGTATTGTGTCCATCGGATAGGGTGTCTTTTCAAATGAACAACGTTACCAAGAACAGTCAATTTGGTCGTGTATAGTTTTTGTTTTAGGGCGCTGTAAGTGACACCATCTCAGGTTCTCTTTTTTGTCAATTTTTACCGAGCCACTGCTTGATAGATCGCACGTACCGCCTTTCATAGCGTTCAACGAGGCGCGCCATTGTTAGTGTGCACTCAGCCGTGTGCCGAGAGAATGGGCGTGTTCGTTGAATGGTATTACGGACAGGGAGTGCAATTTAACTGGCATTGACTAGGTAAAAATTGATAAAAATAGGCACCTGACATGGTCTCACTCACAGCGTCCTAGCACAAAAACTACACGACCAAAATTACTGTTCTTGGTATCGTTTTTCATTGGAAAAGACACCCTATCCAATGGACATAAATATGTTGGTACTATATTTTGGGAAGTGCCCCGTTCCGTTTTTTGTTGGCCACCCTGTATACAGTTATATGTGTATACAGTATGTACGCCCACAAGGGGACCGGTAAAACCGGTGTCTACACGCTTGATCAGTCCGTTAGTCTGTTATGCTTGTGCTTGGCACGTCTATATACGCCAAGATTATTTCGCATATTAAATTGGAAGAATAGTTAATTAGTTCGAAGACAAAATATTGTATTTCTTTTACATTTCATTTATAAAATTATAATATTGTTTAATGGCAGTTTTGTAACTTATTTACATTCAGAGAAGAGTAATACAATAATCGCATAGGGTTTATAAAGGCATGTGTATTACATAAGTCAATCATTTTGTTCGATGCGTCGCTCAAAACTGTTATACATAAACAATATCACATTCAAAATTCAACATATTCAAAATATCAACATTTCCACATATAAGGTTTGCAAATAATTAACATGTATACGTGCTCATGTAAATATGATGGAAGCCCCCATGGCATGGGCAATTTAGTTTTTTTTTTATTATATGACTGTACAAAGTAAACACGCGGATAAAGACTTGCATACAATAACAGAGAAAACAGACGAGATCAGAAATAGAATATTGGTCATGAAGATTAACATGCATAAACAACCCATGTTTCCAAGTTTTAACTCTAACAAAAGAAACCTTTGAACAGTGGCTTAGCGTGGCCGGGCTGGTGGGGAGGGTGGGCATTTGTGTGTGTGTGTGGGGGGGGGGGGGGGGGGGCGGGGGCGGGGGGTGTAACAATATTTTGTTTTTCTTTACTTCAATATCCCCTTCATGATTTGTGTTTATTTTTCAATTTATTGGGGACACCCACAGTGTCCCGTCATAGCTACACCACTGCTTTTGAGATTATTATTATGACAATTTCCTTTTACACAAACTTTCTGGTATCAAGTAGTAGTGCAGCTCGGTCCAAATTTTTAAAAAGGCAGACCTATTTTACTGAATTGTTTTCTTTGTAAAGAAATGGGGTAGGAGATCAAATGTACCCCATGTCACCCACAAACTATACTGCGCAGCTAATGGGGGGGGGGGGGGGGGGGGGTTACATGCACTCCAATAATTTGGATGAAACAATACAAACAACACATCCAACAAATAAAGGAACAACTCAAATAAGTATGTCCCCCATTATATACGCGTCCCCAACAGCCGGACCATGCTACGCTACTAATTAAAGGGGACCACCAGGCAAAGAACAACACATTATTATATGTTTCGGTACCGTTTTGTGATATCAAATAGATACCTAACATTTTGCAAAGGGTTGTGTAATTCACAAACAAAGCATTTAATTTCCACCATTTACGGAACCACTGCTATTTCCTGGTTCCATACGGGCCAACCATTTGCGAGTGCGCCAATGCTATTCACGCGCACGTTTGTAAACAATAGATCCTCGGGCGATTCGTTCGCTCTGCACGCATTGCAATTCACCGCACACATAGCAGTCTGCGTAATTAAGACCGCATGAACGCATGCTTTAGAATGGTGATGCGTTTCCAATTATTTTTTCTTTCTTTCTGGAAACATATTTTTGTGAACTTGTTGATGGAATGGAATACTAAAGATGTTACCTTTCTTTAATAAGAATATTATTTTTGGGTGGTGGTACCCTTTAAAGGGGTAGTAAAGTTTTTGGTAAGGCTGAGCTTTAGTAACCAAAACCTGCACAATAACACTAAAAACTAATAGGTATAACTCCACCATGCTTGAAAAGTATAGAACATTACAAACGACTAATTAAACAGCCTATTTTCATTCAAAAAGAGCCATTAAAAAACAAGAGGGCGCTCCCTAACAAAGCATTGGTTTCAACCATTTTTCATACAAAAAGTATGCATGTGATGTTTTGTTGAAATAATGATTAGATAGAGAGATCATCAACAACTATTTAAAAACCTCGTTTGAAAATGTTTGAAAAAGTGTAGGCATTTTTTTTTTTAAATCATCGAATAAATCTGGGCCCCAGATCTACTACGATCGGATATATTTATTGATATTTCAGCCATTTCTGAACCGATTTTGATCAAATAAAGTTTATTCTGCCATTAAAATGGTATGTTCTTTCAAATTGTACACTCAGTGTTTCATTACCTCACAGCAAAATCATTTGTTTATAACTGTCATCTCGTTTTGAACAAAATGTACGGCTACTTAATATTCATATCCATACACTGGTGAACTAAGCGCTATGATTATGATTATTTTCATGAATTTCCTTTTTTAACTATTATTATTAGTGTTATCAGTATAACTTCTTATCGTCATTCAGGTATTCTGGCGACGGGATGCTTTGTACATTATATTTTATTACCAATTTTGAAAATATAACAAACTCAATATAGTGATTCATAGGTTATGAAAAGTTCCTAAATTCCTACACAACTGGCGGACAGAGTGACGGTATAGTCATAAGGATTCAACCATCGACTGATTTGACTGATTTACGGAAGATGTAAAGCCTATCAGGAGTGCAGAAGGCTATCTCCCCGGATTTGAACTCTCGCATGTAATACCAATTCCTGTTTGGATTTGTTGGTTTCTGTATCACGTGGTCAGTGACGAGAGTCGCCATGTGTTGCAGCGCACTCGTGTAACGCTCGATGGTGACTCTATCATTCTCCTTGTTCATGGTGGCTATGAGGATTGTATCATCCTTGCATACGGCAGGATATACGCACAAATCTGTACTTTTGGTAAGCGAGTGCTGTTTAACGCCCGTCTCGTTTATCACCCGTACCGAGTTACCGAAATCCTGCACGACCAGCATTTTACTTAATTTCATTGCAAATATCTCCGACGGTTCATACCCATCGCATACTATCTCCCTGACCGGCTTCCCACCTGCTGGAGTGAACACCTGAATCTTCTTGGCTTTCCTGTGGCTGACATAGATGTGATCATCGCTGTCTACAGTGATATCACCGTTCCCACCTTCATCCCAACTCAGAGTCTCAAACCTCGTATTATCCTTCTCCCATCCCTGTGTGTACAGGGATACACTAAGTATCAACTCGTTAATAACACCCGAGTTGCGCACAGCACACCGACCATCAGACAAGAAGCCTATCCCATGGATTCGTATTCCCGTGAGCACTTTCTGCTGCAGCTGCCCGTCAGCATAGTATATCTCGATGCCACGCTCGCCTCTGATACATCCTACAGCCATCCTACCGACTGGTGTGGCAGCCATGCAACTCATGGTATTAGCTGTAGAGAGGGCTTCATTGGCTTTCGGGATCCACTCGCTGTACTGCACCTTTCCCAGCTTTGCTCTGCTTAGCTCCTGATCCTGCTCAAATGTCAGCTTCTCTACACGACCTGACACCTCTAGCAAACTTGCACTTGGTGGATCATCCTCACCAAGGACTTGCGTTAACTGATCGCATAGCGCTTCTCGAATTGCTACCGTATCTACTTCCAATGGTGTCTGGCCGCTGTTGATAACCAGCGAATTAGCATTAATTAGTCTCTCAAGTAAACGTTCATCTTGAGTATTAATTTCTTGTAACTCCCGACATAGCTTTTCTTTCTCAGCCGTACACTTCCTATCAAGTGCTACCTTATCTTCTGTTAACCTTTTGATCACCTCGTTGTACGTCGTGTCGATCTTGCTACTGAGCGCGTCAATGTGCTTGACCACCTTGCCCTTTTCTGCATCGACGAGTTGAACATGTTTCTCCACATTTGAAATTTTGGCTTCGGCCTTCTCCCGGAGAGATTTCGTGTCGCTGGAGAACGAATCTTTATACTCATCGGCACTTGTCACCGTGTGACCTTGTTTGTCATGTTTTATCATACATCTTATGCAGATGAGCTTCTTACACGTGATGCATACATCTTTGCATTCATCCCCTTCCCCGGCCTTGTGCTCTTGACACAGAACCTTTCTCTTGGGCACTACCTTGCGCCGTTTTATATCATCCGCACTGACGACATCGTGACTCGCATTCGGTTTCAATTTCCCATGGATCTCATGGCAGAGTTTACACAAGTAATGTTCACAATTAGAACAGTAGTAGTCAGCTTCCGAACCACTGTCACAATTACTGCAGTGCCGCGCACCGATTTCAGTGTCAGAGACAATGCCTTTTATTGGAAAGTTAGTCGGCAGACTCGAAACACCCTGACCCCCAACGACAGTAGCACCGCGACAGACCGGACAAGAAATAGAAGCACGCCTTGCTTCAGTTGTTTGGGCAGAAAGGAGACACTTCACACATGCTTCGCAGAAGGTATGGCCACATGAAAGCTGCTTAGGCTCTTTGAGGAGGGAATAACAGATCGGGCACTCCAGGTTTTTCATCACAGCGCCTTGAAAGTTTGCCATCTGTGAGAAAAGTAGTAGGTCAAGAAGGATTTGGATGACCACCCTGCCTATTGTATCACGATACAGTCTAAAGACATGATAATAACATAATTTCAAAATGTCAAAGGTGTAATAACATATTTTAATAAAGGGATCTAGTAACTTTGTCTGATTCGACCAATGCTCTTATAAACAGGAGAATTAAACCATCTTGATTTTTTCCTTCTTTTTAATGAGATATGCGTGATTTGATTCGATTTGATATGGCATGGGTATGCAAATTTGCATCTTCACTCATAATTACTTGGTAATATAAATTCATTTCAATTTATATCATTTTTCGCACATCACTCAGCACTTAGTCATATTTGATCACATAAGTACACATTTTATCAAGCCCCCTTTTCGGCTTTGCTTATTTACGTTAATAAACACAGTTACTAGAACCCTTTTTTATAATTTATTATTTCCATTATAAGCACTATAACGCGTGTTTGTGCATTGAGACCTCTGAAATGGTGATGTTAAAAACTGCACAAACGCACACCCACCCATATGCACACAAACGTACACACACCCACACCCACACCCACGCACATACATATAAACACACACATAATAACACACGACAGTTATTTGACAAGGCAGAGCATACAAGGAAACATTAGGTGGAATATAATACAAGCGTACAACTCAAGTTTTCCACAAAAAAAAAAAAAATCATGTTCAAATTACGCTTCATTCAAGACCTTCGTTATACGCATACAGTCGACACAATGTTCCAAGCAACCTACTCCAACAAATCTAACTTGATCATTCATAATTTGCTCAAGAGGCATTTAACAATGACCAATATTTAAACACAACTTCTACTCACCTTCTATTCTCAATCCGTCACCCACGATGGATTCAAAAAGAGCGTTTATAAATCAAACCGTCAATTATAACAAAACTGTGTTGGCCTGTGGACTAAACGCACTTCGTATACATTTTACAGTATTTGCATAATTTGATTTGTATGGAATATGGAATGTGCAGTACATACACCCACCGCCGCTTCATGCAGTAGCAGATCGACCTAAATTTGGAGCCATGCCAATTCTCCTTTTGTTTGGAGAATGGCTGTGTTATGAATGGCGCCCAAATGGCGTCGAGACGACTACACAATAGCAATGCATTTTTACAACGTTTCAATCTGGACTTTGCATCACATTCAGGTGCAATGCACAATCCATAATTACAAATGGGGCATCAGTGTAAAGGGGAATAATCAGGCTTTTCAATGATGCTATGTTCATGTAGGATAGTAGTATAGGGACAGAGAGTTATGAACGCTCAAATTGTATAGCACAATCAGAAGCCAATAGCATGGAAAATCGTTCTCCAAGTTCACCTTACATGACGGACTTAAGCACTCATAATGACAAATATGCTTTGCGTACTAATCAGATTATCTATAATATATATTTTTAAAAAAAACATTGTCCGGTATTCTACTAAATTTAGCAACTTGGGGTAGACTTAAAGGGGAATTCCACCCCAGAAATGTGATATTTGCTATAAAATGAAGTGAATATGAAGAATCATGATCGAAAATCTGAGCCAAAACGGTAGAGCAATAAAAAAGTTATGACAGGATGAACTTTGCTCCGATTTTTAGTATCGTTCGCAATTGCTATCGATCGTGACGTCACTTGCGAGCTGCAGCCATTTTTACTTCTACATGGAAATTTTACAAATTTAAATTTTCTTAATAACAAAGCAAATGTATGAGCTTACAAATTCCAAAGAGGTTGGCCCATCGATATTCTTCTATGAATTCGTGAAAACAAGCAGAGAAAATTTTATTTTTAGCAACGAAAATGAGAAATAAGTGTATGTTCATGTACTAAAGACATGGCGAGTTGCTCGTCAATGATGTTGCATATGGCGGCAATTTTGAAACGATCGCTCATTACTACATGATGTTCAAATAAGTATAACTCCCGTGTTTCTTGTCTGATTTTGATCAAATTTTCACCAATTATGCCTCTTATTCTGCTTATTCAAATAACGAATGGTTTTATCAGGCCCGGAATACCCCTTTAAACAAACATAAATTCCCAGTAACCAGTGCACACAAGTCGAATTTGACAATCACATTGATGGTTGTCAAACACCACTTCTGATTGTTTATTGTCATTAGACAACCAGAAATGGGATGCTTGCCATTCAAATGACATATCTCCAGTATTATACTGTTCTTTTAGTCCGAGGACATAATAGTACTGGTGACTTGTTATACAATTTCATTGCAATGTTAGTTTGAGGAGAACCCGAGGAGAAACAATGGGGGTTACCCCTGGTGCTACATGACAACAATCAATGTGCTGGTCAAATTCCACTGGGTTGGAGTGTTGTTTTTTTTACTGGTGGTAATTTATGTCCATTTAGTCCAGCCTAAGTTGATATATTTCGTAAAATACCATGTGTTGATTTTCAAATCGGGAGCTCATTATACGCACAATATCCCAAGCTATGATATATTCTATAATGAAGCACACTTGAAGGATTCACATCTGATGGGGGAATTGCGACAATACTTGTTCATAAGCCTCAATGATAGAAAGAACATGAAATGAAATATTTTGTCTGAACATTTTTATTTTATCATGTTTATGCTCTGTTCTTGTATACCTTCTAGACTTTTCTCATTTTAGCAACACATGTCTATTGGAAACTCCTTGAATAAATTGTTTAAAGGGATAGTTGAGTTTTGGTAGAGAGGGCGCTAGACTACTTCTTTTTTTGTGAGGTAATGAAAAAATGAGTGTAAAATTTGAAAGAGCATAATATTTAAATAATAAAATCATCTTTGTTTGATCAAAATCGGTTCAGAGACGGCTGAAATATCCATAAATATAACAATTTGTAATAAACCTGGGGGCCCAGGTTTATTAGAGAATTTTGAACCAGCCGTTAAAAATTCCAAAAAATATGTATTTAAATAGTTGTTGGTTATTTCTCTATCTAATCACTATTTCAGCAAAGCATCACATGCACAATATTTTATTCAAATGGTTGAAACCGATGAGTGTTTAGAGAGCGCCCTCTTACGTTTTAACGGCTCTTTTTGAATGATAACATCAGGCTAAAGGGATAAAACAATAATACAGTTGGATCTATATTATAATGAGAAAGTTGTTGTAAATATATAATCCATTGCGGATATAGTATCGGAAATAATATCGCTAATGATATTCGCTTGTCTCGCAATGTAAAACTAGGAATCTAAACGATCACGACGTTTCGTATGCTACTGCAATACTTTGTCAAATGATAATATCGAATGTAGACACTCGGCTTTTTATGCTCTACCGTGGCTCCAAACATCACAATCTCGCATGAGCGATTGCGTTCCTGATAGGTCAACAACGGAACCCGCTGATTGGCCGGTGCACACGGGCAAACAACCAATCAACGGAACACTGGATCGGCCCGCCTAACGAAACAGCGTACGATACGTCGCCACGACACTACCCCGAACAACCGGCCCACAACGGTTGATGCCAAACCCACGGCAGAACCCCCCTAGCCACCTTCTCGCTACAACGCTCATATCTACGTATCAATTTCAGGGCAGGGTGCCCGTATGTTCAATCAATAATAGTAAATATATAATCCATTGCGGATATAGTATCGGAAATAATATCGCTAATGATATTCGCTTGTCTCGCAATGTAAAACTAGGAATCTAAACGATCACGACGTTTCGTATGCTACTGCAATACTTTGTCAAATGATAATATCGAATGTAGACACTCGGCTTTTTATGCTCTACCGTGGCTCCAAACATCACAATCTCGCATGAGCGATTGCGTTCCTGATAGGTCAACAACGGAACCCGCTGATTGGCCGGTGCACACGGGCAAACAACCAATCAACGGAACACTGGATCGGCCCGCCTAACGAAACAGCGTACGATACGTCGCCACGACACTACCCCGAACAACCGGCCCACAACGGTTGATGCCAAACCCACGGCAGAACCCCCCTAGCCACCTTCTCGCTACAACGCTCATATCTACGTATCAATTTCAGGGCAGGGTGCCCGTATGTTCAATCAATAATAGTAAATATATAATCCATTGCGGATATAGTATCGGAAATAATATCGCTAATGATATTCGCTTGTCTCGCAATGTAAAACTAGGAATCTAAACGATCACGACGTTTCGTATGCTACTGCAATACTTTGTCAAATGATAATATCGAATGTAGACACTCGGCTTTTTATGCTCTACCGTGGCTCCAAACATCACAATCTCGCATGAGCGATTGCGTTCCTGATAGGTCAACAACGGAACCCGCTGATTGGCCGGTGCACACGGGCAAACAACCAATCAACGGAACACTGGATCGGCCCGCCTAACGAAACAGCGTACGATACGTCGCCACGACACTACCCCGAACAACCGGCCCACAACGGTTGATGCCAAACCCACGGCAGAACCCCCCTAGCCACCTTCTCGCTACAACGCTCATATCTACGTATCAATTTCAGGGCAGGGTGCCCGTATGTTCAATCAATAATAGTAAATATATAATCCATTGCGGATATAGTATCGGAAATAATATCGCTAATGATATTCGCTTGTCTCGCAATGTAAAACTAGGAATCTAAACGATCACGACGTTTCGTATGCTACTGCAATACTTTGTCAAATGATAATATCGAATGTAGACACTCGGCTTTTTATGCTCTACCGTGGCTCCAAACATCACAATCTCGCATGAGCGATTGCGTTCCTGATAGGTCAACAACGGAACCCGCTGATTGGCCGGTGCACACGGGCAAACAACCAATCAACGGAACACTGGATCGGCCCGCCTAACGAAACAGCGTACGATACGTCGCCACGACACTACCCCGAACAACCGGCCCACAACGGTTGATGCCAAACCCACGGCAGAACCCCCCTAGCCACCTTCTCGCTACAACGCTCATATCTACGTATCAATTTCAGGGCAGGGTGCCCGTATGTTCAATCAATACTAGTAAATATATAATCCATTGCGGATATAGTATCGGAAATAATATCGCTAATGATATTCGCTTGTCTCGCAATGTAAAACTAGGAATCTAAACGATCACGACGTTTCGTATGCTACTGCAATACTTTGTCAAATGATAATATCGAATGTAGACACTCGGCTTTTTATGCTCTACCGTGGCTCCAAACATCACAATCTCGCATGAGCGATTGCGTTCCTGATAGGTCAACAACGGAACCCGCTGATTGGCCGGTGCACACGGGCAAACAACCAATCAACGGAACACTGGATCGGCCCGCCTAACGAAACAGCGTACGATACGTCGCCACGACACTACCCCGAACAACCGGCCCACAACGGTTGATGCCAAACCCACGGCAGAACCCCCCTAGCCACCTTCTCGCTACAACGCTCATATCTACGTATCAATTTCAGGGCAGGGTGCCCGTATGTTCAATCAATAATAGTAAATATATAATCCATTGCGGATATAGTATCGGAAATAATATCGCTAATGATATTCGCTTGTCTCGCAATGTAAAACTAGGAATCTAAACGATCACGACGTTTCGTATGCTACTGCAATACTTTGTCAAATGATTTGTTTGTTTGGTTTGGGTTTATATGGCGACGCAGTCAAAAATGACTATTTACGCCAATACTATATATATTTCTCTTATTATACATCACCGTGTGTCTTTTTACGCCAAAACTATACTTAATATCGTTACAGGGCTAGTCTGTCAGGACGCTACGACCCCGTCGCTTGCGTCCGTGACAGACACACTCTGTGCATTTATCCATATACATATTTTTGTCAGTATTCATACAACAAAGCAAGAGTACCAATATCAATATAATATTGTATTACCTTTCAAAACTTTATAGGGCTCGTATGGTGGAACACTACTGCCCCGCAGCTTGTGTTCGTTACATACTCCCCCTAGCATGTATAATAATCTACATTTTCATGCCGTGGGCAATATTTTCATGTATCATATTTATATATATTACTCAAATTATATACATTAAAACAGGGTCTGTATAATACAGCACTACTGCCCCGCAGCTTGTGTTTGTATCTTACTGACCCATATATTTAACTCATATTTCATAATGTCACTTTTACTCGAATTTATTATCTTAGTCTGGGCATATATATTTAACAGGGCTTGTATGAAGGGGCGCTTCTGCCCCGCAGCTTGCGCCCGTTTCATATAAATAAAATTAATTATATCATATATATATGTCTATTTTGTACAATAGATTCCAATTTGTGTGCCCTCAATATATTTGAATGTATCCCAATATATCCAATATATTTGAATATAAATCCACACAGTGCGTACATTTACATTAATTTAAATTGTTACCTATATTCAATATTTATTGCTAGTTTGACCCCCATTGTATTAATAACTACTCTCATTACATATCAGACCATGCTCTGAACCGAGCAAAATTGTAATTATATATAACCTAAAACATCCTACTTACATACAATGATAGGTCCCCTTATAGTTCCCCTGTGTGTATTATACAACAACAAAAAAAAAAAAAAAAAAAAAAAAAAAAAAAAAAAAAAAAAAAAAAAAAAAAAAAAAAAACTAATGTATTAAATAAATAAATATATATATAATATAAATATATTTTATTATGGATCGTATGCTAGAGCGCTACTGCCCCGCAGTTTGCGCTCGTCGCATACTTGCACAGTTGTTTTTCTTTCTATATTTATTTTTAATACTACAAAAATATGACTAAGTTAGCGTACTTCCCACATGAGAGCATATAGTAGTGTATACAATACATATACTATGAGAGCTAGCTCAATTATATCTTTAATCCAGGATTGTATGATGGAGCACTGCTGGCCCCGCAGTTTGTGCTCGTAGCATACTCACCTGTGTACATACAAAATATATTTATATTTAATTCCATCACAATTTAGAAAGAGCAAAACTCTATTAATCACCCATTTTCAAAAATCATATTCATATAAACAAATAAACAAATAAATAAATAAATAAACCATTTACCTATTTATTACTATATATATATACATATTTTTTAAAGTGTATGATACATGCCAGTGCATTTAATAAATTTAATCAAATATTTAAAATTATCTAACTTAAATATGTCTTTTATGGTGAGGTCTTTCACCTTCATATCTTTTATAAGAGCGTTTCTCTCCACATCATATTTATAACAGAATAATAAATAGTGGGAAATGTTATCTACAATGTGGCATGTTTCGCACAAATTATGAAATAAATGTCCAATATTATAATAATAGTCTGACAACAGTACCTGTCCCAGTCTCATTCTATAAAAAATAATTTCGTCGCGTCTACAATTAAATTGCATCGTATGGGCCATCCCAACGGTGGGCTCTAAATAGAATAGGGACCTACCGTGAGTGTTATTGGTCCATCTCTGTTGCCATACATTCAAATATTTTTGTTTAAAGTGCGATGCGCATTCCTGTAGGTTTAATGGAATTTTTATTTCTATATTTAAATTTAACAAAGCTTCTTTAGCCAAAGTGTCTGCCATCTCATTTCCTTTGATACCGCAATGGGATGGAATCCATGCTAATATTATAGAATGGCCTTGATTTCTCAATTGATTATATTTAAAAACAATTTCTTTTATAATATTAGAATTACAATTCCAATAATTATATTTAATCAGCAACAATGTGCTTAAAGAATCAGTTAAAATAATAGAGGATGCAGATCGGAAGTCCTCTAGCCATGTAAGGGCCAGTAGAATGGCAGTCTGCTCCGCTCTACATACCGATACTGACGTTATTTTCTTTTTTATTTTAATATTATAATATGGAATATATACTGCTGACGAGGTATTATTTGTAGCGGGGTCCTTTGATCCGTCAGTATAAATGTGCAACATATCATTCCATATAGAATTAATTTTTTCCATGGATATTTGTTTTTTCAAAAATGAACTGTCCTGGACCCTGCAGGCTTCGTGTATTGTAATATCTATAAATGGAAGCGAAAGGTGCCAAAAAGGTATGCCCAAATCAACATTTTGTTGGATTATTATTTTTTCATTATATGTGCGCAATAAAAATGGTTTAGGCGTGCGCCTATTATCCATTAATTGCACAACCTCATCCTGCCAGCAGGGTTGCATTATATCATATTTAAGCATATCATTTCCAATACTTTGAATATAACATTTATATTTATCATTTTCCATTAGCCTTTGTATATCTAATGGAGGTTCATTACAGATGACCTGGAGAGCTGCTAAGGCGGTGCCATGAAGGGCTCCTGTCGCAGTCTTCAGGCCTAAATATTGTATTGAGTTAAGTTTTGCTAGGGTGGTGGCTGGGGCTGATGCGTACAACTCGCAGCCATACTCTAGTATGGTACGTATTAAAGTTTTGTACAAAATCAATAATATATTCGAGTCAGGTCCCCAATTATTACCTGATATGCATTTTAGGAAATTTATCCTTTTCTTGCATTTAAATATAATTTTATCCACATGGGATTTCCATGATAGCTTAGTGTCAAGTCTCATACCTAAATAATCATATTCATAAACGTTCTGTAATTGTATATCATCTATTTTAATATTTAATATACATTCTTTTCTTTTTTTTGTAAAAGTCATAATACAAGTTTTATCTATGGACACCATTAGTTTCCACTTATTACACCATTTCACAACACTGTCTACTTCTCCTTGCAGCTGTATCTGTAATACATCAACATTCTTGTTTCTTAACCAGAAAACTACATCATCCGCGTATATCGCCATAGGGGCCTTGCATACTTTTACTAAATCATGCATATATAAATTAAATAATATGGGGCTTATAACGCTGCCCTGTGGCAAACCTTGTGTAATTATAAGTGTCTCAGACAGCTCCTTACCAACTCTCACTTGAATAGATCTTTTCTCTAAAAAGGCTGCTATCCAATTATAAACATTTCCAACAAACCCCATACTTTTTAATTTTACTAATAAGCCATCTCTCCAGACTGTATCAAAAGCCTTCGTCAAGTCCATAAATATACAGCTAGTATATTCATTTCCCGAGAAACCTTTTATAATATCTCTTTCTAAGCGTAATAAATTGTCCATCCCTCTTCTGCCCTCTACGAATCCAGTCTGAGCATAATCTAACAAATCATATTTTTTAATCTGTGTAGCAAGCCTATTAACTATCATTTTTTCCATTAATTTACTCAAAACTGAAGTTAGTGAGATAGGCCTATAGGAGCTAACTAAGCCTAATTCCTTATTCATTTTCCGAATAGGTATAATTATAGCGTGCAGCCAAGATGTAGGTATGATACCTAGCTCCCATATCATATTAAAAATATACAACATATGTCGTATACAATTTAAAGGTAAATGTTCTAATAATTGTTTGCCTATCATGTCTAATCCTGGAGCACTATTTTTAGTGTGGTTCATCACACTAGATAACTCCTCTAAACCAAATGGTTCATTTAACGAGTCACAACTGTCTATATGTTTATCAGTTGCGCATTCTATCTCCATATAATTATCATCATTTATCCTCATATGATTACCAAAGTTATTAGCGAGGGCGTCCGCCTTAACCTTGTCATCATTAATAAAAATACCATTTATTTTCAACGGGACATTTTTATCCTTATTTTCATTTTCCACCACACCTTGTAACTTTTTAACCTTCTTCCACAATATAGTCATTGGTGTGTGTCTATTTATTTCCCCACATAAATTCTTCCAATAATTATCTTTTGCTGCTCTAATTACCCGTTGGGCAATTGCTCTTTTATCAGTATAATCTTTCACATCCTGCATTAACATAGTACGTTCTGCTTTACGTTTAGCTTTATTACGTTTCTCTTTAACTTCTTGACACTCTGGAGTCCACCATAGGACTGGTGCAATGTCCTTACCCTTTTTTTGTTTGGGTATAGCTTCTTCGGCTGCTCCATT
Source organism: Echinarachnius parma (assembly GCA_037951105.1). NCBI lineage: Eukaryota > Metazoa > Echinodermata > Echinoidea > Clypeasteroida > Echinarachniidae > Echinarachnius > Echinarachnius parma. Next base: position 58,295 of record JBAMJV010012518.1, read on the forward strand.
TATTTGAGCAATAAACTCATCATACAAAGCAGGTACATCATCATTATTTCCTTGGAATTCCACATTCCTTAAAATAGACTTATACTTTTCCCAATCTGCTTTTTTGTATGCCCATTTATTTTCTTCTTCACTTTCAATATTATGTCCTTTTTGACTTCTCCTAAATTGTATTTTAACACATATAAGATTGTGATCACTGCCACAATTCTCCTCAATGACAGCCCAAGAACTTTTGGCAGCTAACTCTCTACTCACTATTGTTAAATCAATGTGAGAAGATGTACCATTTATTTCATCATACCTTGTGGGGGAACCATCATTTAAGCAAATTAAATCAAATTTATCAATAAAGTCTTCAACTGCCGAGCCATTGATATTTTTCTTTTTACTTCCCCAGAGGGGGTTATAAGAATTAAAATCTCCACATATTATTGTATGTTGGATGTCGAATGTAGACACTCGGCTTTTTATGCTCTACCGTGGCTCCAAACATCACAATCTCGCATGAGCGATTGCGTTCCTGATAGGTCAACAACGGAACCCGCTGATTGGCCGGTGCACACGGGCAAACAACCAATCAACGGAACACTGGATCGGCCCGCCTAACGAAACAGCGTACGATACGTCGCCACGACACTACCCCGAACAACCGGCCCACAACGGTTGATGCCAAACCCACGGCAGAACCCCCCTAGCCACCTTCTCGCTACAACGCTCATATCTACGTATCAATTTCAGGGCAGGGTGCCCGTATGTTCAATCAATAATAGTAAATATATAATCCATTGCGGATATAGTATCGGAAATAATATCGCTAATGATATTCGCTTGTCTCGCAATGTAAAACTAGGAATCTAAACGATCACGACGTTTCGTATGCTACTGCAATACTTTGTCAAATGATAATATCGAATGTAGACACTCGGCTTTTTATGCTCTACCGTGGCTCCAAACATCACAATCTCGCATGAGCGATTGCGTTCCTGATAGGTCAACAACGGAACCCGCTGATTGGCCGGTGCACACGGGCAAACAACCAATCAACGGAACACTGGATCGGCCCGCCTAACGAAACAGCGTACGATACGTCGCCACGACACTACCCCGAACAACCGGCCCACAACGGTTGATGCCAAACCCACGGCAGAACCCCCCTAGCCACCTTCTCGCTACAACGCTCATATCTACGTATCAATTTCAGGGCAGGGTGCCCGTATGTTCAATCAATAATAGTAAATATATAATCCATTGCGGATATAGTATCGGAAATAATATCGCTAATGATATTCGCTTGTCTCGCAATGTAAAACTAGGAATCTAAACGATCACGACGTTTCGTATGCTACTGCAATACTTTGTCAAATGATAATATCGAATGTAGACACTCGGCTTTTTATGCTCTACCGTGGCTCCAAACATCACAATCTCGCATGAGCGATTGCGTTCCTGATAGGTCAACAACGGAACCCGCTGATTGGCCGGTGCACACGGGCAAACAACCAATCAACGGAACACTGGATCGGCCCGCCTAACGAAACAGCGTACGATACGTCGCCACGACACTACCCCGAACAACCGGCCCACAACGGTTGATGCCAAACCCACGGCAGAACCCCCCTAGCCACCTTCTCGCTACAACGCTCATATCTACGTATCAATTTCAGGGCAGGGTGCCCGTATGTTCAATCAATAATAGTAAATATATAATCCATTGCGGATATAGTATCGGAAATAATATCGCTAATGATATTCGCTTGTCTCGCAATGTAAAACTAGGAATCTAAACGATCACGACGTTTCGTATGCTACTGCAATACTTTGTCAAATGATAATATCGAATGTAGACACTCGGCTTTTTATGCTCTACCGTGGCTCCAAACATCACAATCTCGCATGAGCGATTGCGTTCCTGATAGGTCAACAACGGAACCCGCTGATTGGCCGGTGCACACGGGCAAACAACCAATCAACGGAACACTGGATCGGCCCGCCTAACGAAACAGCGTACGATACGTCGCCACGACACTACCCCGAACAACCGGCCCACAACGGTTGATGCCAAACCCACGGCAGAACCCCCCTAGCCACCTTCTCGCTACAACGCTCATATCTACGTATCAATTTCAGGGCAGGGTGCCCGTATGTTCAATCAATAATAGTAAATATATAATCCATTGCGGATATAGTATCGGAAATAATATCGCTAATGATATTCGCTTGTCTCGCAATGTAAAACTAGGAATCTAAACGATCACGACGTTTCGTATGCTACTGCAATACTTTGTCAAATGATAATATCGAATGTAGACACTCGGCTTTTTATGCTCTACCGTGGCTCCAAACATCACAATCTCGCATGAGCGATTGCGTTCCTGATAGGTCAACAACGGAACCCGCTGATTGGCCGGTGCACACGGGCAAACAACCAATCAACGGAACACTGGATCGGCCCGCCTAACGAAACAGCGTACGATACGTCGCCACGACACTACCCCGAACAACCGGCCCACAACGGTTGATGCCAAACCCACGGCAGAACCCCCCTAGCCACCTTCTCGCTACAACGCTCATATCTACGTATCAATTTCAGGGCAGGGTGCCCGTATGTTCAATCAATAATAGTAAATATATAATCCATTGCGGATATAGTATCGGAAATAATATCGCTAATGATATTCGCTTGTCTCGCAATGTAAAACTAGGAATCTAAACGATCACGACGTTTCGTATGCTACTGCAATACTTTGTCAAATGATAATATCGAATGTAGACACTCGGCTTTTTATGCTCTATCAGGAACGCAATCGCTCATGCGAGATTGTGATATTTGGAGCCACGGTAGAGCATAAAAAGCCGAGTGTCTACATTCGATATTATCATTTGACAAAGTATTGCAGTAGCATACGAAACGTCGTGATCGTTTAGATTCCTAGTTTTACATTGCGAGACAAGCGAATATCATTAGCGATATTATTTCCGAGAAAGTTGTTGTTGTATAAATTTGAATTAGCAAACTAATTGGATGAAAAATATCTTCGTATGAATTTGGTCTGTAATAGAAAAATTGTAAACAATTTGGATGAATAAATTCATTGATGAAAAAAAAAAATGATCTTTACTACGTCATTTGTAATTTTGTGTTCCTTTCTAGTTATAACTATTAGTTTGTAATGTAATGATGCAGGTTTTGGTTACTAAAATTCAGTTTCACCAAAACTGTACTCTCCTTACCAGAACTCAACTATCCCTTTAAAGGATTATGAAAGGTCTATCGTTTTTTGTATTTTGAAAATCAATTAATTATCGTGTTCTGATCATTTTCTTGTTTTTATATTCCCTGTTGTACTTCTTCTGTTTTCACGATATAGGAGATTTCTCCTAATTATCACTTACTTATTTATTTATTGACTTGTACATGTTGTATGTACATTATTACCTATATAGATGTAAAACCTGCTAGACCAGGTTCCGTATGAAAGGTTCACCCTAACCGATGAAAGTTTATTGTAGGTTCTGTATTAAATGGGTAAATGTTTTTACCTTTCAACCGTGGTAGAAATATAACTTTCAGTTGTAAAAAATAAGTTTTACTGATAAGTTATCAGTAAAACTTATTTTTTACAACTGAAAGTTATAATTCTACCACGGTTTTTTTTTGGTAGAGAGGGCGCTGCACATCACAATTTTTTGTGAGGTAATGAAAAACTGAGTGTCGAATTTGAGAGAACATGCAATTTGAATGGCAGAATAAACTATATTTGGTCAAAATCGACCCAGAAACGGCTGAAATATCAAAAAAATTATATCTGATCTTACAATTATTTGGGACCCAAATAATTAGATGATTTTTTCAAAAAAATAAAAAAAATGCTTGCACTTTTTCAAAAAATTTCAAAAGCGTTTTTAAATAGTTGTTGATGATCTCTCTATTTAATCATTTTCAATAAAACATCACATGCATAATTTTGTATGAAAAATGGTTGAAAACGATGCCTTTTTAGAAAGCGCCCTCTTGTGTTTTAATGGCTCTTTTTGAATGATAACAGGATTTTTACTTAGTCGTTTGTAATTTTGTATACCTTTCGAGCATGGTGGAGTTATAAATATTAGTTTATTTTGTTACTGTCAAGGTTTTGGTTACTAAAGTTCAGCCTTACCAAAACTGTACTACCCCTTTAATTGTTTTCTCTACGAAATAGATAAATCCTCTCTGAGTTATACGGAGAAACTCTTCTTGAAGACAAGACATTCCGTATGGTTAGAGACAATGATCTGTCCTGATGATGTCATATTACAGGGAGACTATTGTATACAAAGTTTCGACCTGGATCCCCTACTGGTTGTACATCGAAGCTGCCCACTTCTACCCTCTCCTGGTGACGCTCGCCGGACAACTGATCAATCACAGCCTTCTTACGTCCCTCATCCCAGTACACCACGTACAGGTCATCTGTCAGGGGATCGATGCAGCAATTCGTTTTACTACTTTGACTAGTCAAAGTAGTGATTTTGAAGACGAAACGGACACCGAAGAGTGTACCAGAAGCTACACAATTTCAGCCCTGGACGAGCGGGCAATGTAAAGGCTGGGATGTTGGTGGAACAGTTGGTCATGCTGGTGGTCGTCCCCTGGTCGTCAAAGTAAACAAAGCCATGGGAGCGTGGCATATTCAGTGAGTGAGGTAATTGTTTTTATGTTTTGTTTTATTTTTATGTAGATACAGTATTCATTCATCTAGTAAAATATGCTTAATGTGTGAAAATAATGCAGGGTCAGGGTCACGACCTTCTGAAATAATGCAGGGTTCAAAGGGTAAATATGAATACTTCATCGCACATGATATTAAGTAATTACTATATATTTGTGTTATTGCTTCATGCTGGCCCTTGACAACATGCATTGTTTTGTTTCGTTTGTTAGTACTTTTGTGTTACTTGTAAATGTTTGAAGTTCACATTCTCTCTCTCTCTCTCTTCTGTTTTCCCAACACCCCTTCCCCTACATAGAACCTTCTTCTTTCTCTGCTTTTCTCTGTTTGGTGTGTTTTTGTTTTTCGATTTTGCTCTTTTTGCCACTGCATATAAACCTACTTTGAAACAATTTCAACCATGTTGATCGATTATTTTGGCATAATGAGTTGATTTCGGTAAGTTTCCCATTACTGCTCTTTGATTGTAAAACATTTTATATGTATATAGTTTGTTTGCATATATAGTTTGTTTGCAACAAAAACATTGTTTTCATTTAGTGTTGTTGATTTTTTAGTGTTTTATGTCTGTTGTAGTTTTAACTAAAATGATGTAAATGTTAGATGTCTCATTATAATATTACGATGTTATACAAGTTACTTGTAATTATTAATCTTAATTTTCTGTTGTGAACATATCGCATTTTTATATAGCGCTTAATTACGATAGTTTATCCCTTATGCGCTATCACTTAAAGGGAAGACAGACGCTGGTATTTCCAGCAACTGTTACTGATAAGTGCATAGCTCTCGTCACTTTAGTCATAGACCCACGGGCGTAGCGACTTACGTAATACCTATTCATCAGGGGGGGGGGATGAATGAATAGATCACCCCCCCCCCCCCCCAGTTGAATGGGTATCAATGACATGTCTACGCCCGTGCATAGACCTACTATGCTTTAGTGGTGTATTTCCTCTTGAGGATGACCATAGGTCTATGGGATGACTATTACTTGAAATAATCAATGTTGTTTAAACCACCATCATCTGCTTTGATTAAACACTGGAGGCTGCCATTTTTTTTCTTACTGTACCATTATGAAACGTCATCTGACCCTGCACTAACAAAAGTGGGCTAGGCTTGGTCACATACTACCAGAGAGTGTAAACGCATGATGCCCGACGAATGGAAAATTTTCGAAATCAGATTATCCGGTGGAGAAAGTCGTTCCCATTGCTTTATGCACAAAACATTCCACCGGATAGAACAACCTACATCGCCTGACAAAGAACGGACAAGAAACGCATACGAATGGAGACGAGCAGATTTAAAATGTTACTCTCCGTATAGGCAATCCGGTGATATGTGACCGGACCATTAGCAGCAGATTCAACATATTTAGCGGTTACATAACCCACTTTTGCTCGTGCACGCTCAGATGTGGTAATGTAACGTTTCATGTGGTACCGTTGGAAACCATAGCAGCCTCCAGTGGTCAGTCAAAACAGTTGATTATTTCCATTATAAGTAATACCCAATTAAGAGGAAAGTATAAGATTAGAAGTGTCAGGAATTATGCAATTATCAGTACTATAGTAAGCAAAAATTCCAGCCTGTCGTTTCACTTACATACTCAATTATTAAGACATACCATTACTATTCCAAACTTACACAAAAACACATGTGCACTACAAAATTATTTTTTACTTATAAATTGGTAAAAAAATAAAGATTGACATCCACAGACCACATGATAAATATTTACATGTATAACAATGATTGTTTATGAAAGAGATATGTCATATTTTTCTTTTAGAATTTTTAAATCTACGTAACACTGAACAAAACTCATTATCGTTTTTGACCCAAACTTTACGGTTGTTTTTTAAAATCTTGTATTTATTGTGGGGGCGTACAGGACAAGAATGTAAAACTCATCCATCATGTTTATATTGAAATGGCTCCTGGAATTTATATTGGTTTACTTTTCCACTTCGCCGGTATTAATAATTTTGTAAGAATATATGGGTACAATTATGTGTATTATATTAAAATGCGTACAGACAATTATTCTAGTGATTCATTCGTGTCATTAGACTGCTTGTAACCCTATAAGACCGTGAAGGTGGCAGAGAGTGAATTGTATATAGTTTACCTGTGGAGAACCCCCCCCCCCCTTCCCCTCCTCCAGCCCTATTCAGACGTATGTTGAATAGTTTGGCCTTTGTAACATGTGTACGGTATTAGAAGACATTACTATCCCGATAAAATCATATTGAACATCAACAGGGATTAAGTTAAAGGGATTGTACAGTTTTGGTTTAGAGGACGCGTCAGAAAGTGATTAATTCGTGAGGTAATACAAAACTTACTGTAATATTTGGAAGACAACATGCTTTTAATAATGAAATCAACCTTATTTTTTCAAAATCGGTTCAGAAAGAGCTAAAATATCAGTAAATATATCTGATTGGAATAAATGTGTGTCCCACATTTATTCAACAATTAAAGAAAATCTCAATTATTGATACCTTCCTCTTTTTCTTTTTTTTTTTAGAAAGTATACCAAAGAGGTTTGTTTATAGTTGTTTATAATGACCTCTCTATTGAGTCATTATTTTTAAGAAAACATGTTTTATGATAATTTGTTATAACAAAATGGTTTTTAGAGAGCACCATCTTGTGTTCTAACGGTGGCATTTTTAATGATAACAGCATTTTAACGTAGTAGCTGTTTGTAAGTATTTCTACCTTTCGGGCATATTGGAATTATAACTTATAGTCTGTAATGTTGTTAAGCAAATTTTGGTTACTGACATTCAGTTTGACCAAAACTGTACTATCCCTTTAACCTGTTGAGATCCCCCCCCCCCCCCCCCCCCCCACAAAAGACTCTCCGTGATACCTCATGAGAGTCACATTGCACTCACCCCCTCTTTGGCCGTATATATTAAAGGACAATAAAACTCAAGCAAATTGTTGGTTGCATATGCTCTTAGACATTCGGAGGAATAATCTTTAGAAGTAAGAGTATAATCTGGCAAACAAACAGGAAAACTATGGCTCTTTGAAGATGACCCGTTTATTTTGTATAGAGGACTCAAAATAGCAATGCACTCTAAGTTTATCAATATTTTTCAATATTTTCCAATATGCCAAGTTTTCTTCATAGTAACACTTTTCCATTCTCCATACTCATAAATGTGTTATACACATAAATGTGTTCTACACATAAATGTGTCGAACAAAGAAGTAGGGTAAACATATATTTTGAGAAAATTTAAAAATATTGCAATTTTGTGAACATAACGTATGCGAGCTGTCCACAACTTTGCAAGAGTGAGTTGCCAATTTGAGTCACACATAGAAATGAATGGCTATTTTCATAGAGCAATAGTTTAATTTTGTCTTTACAGATCGTGCTCAAATTTTCAGAGACTTATATTCATCAAGTTTAGAGCCTGAATACACAAATAAACATGAAAAACATTCAAACATGAATACAGTTAAATCTATGTTGTCATATTCGATTTAGTATTTTATTTTCTCATCGCAATTTGAACTGACATTTGTTTAAATGATTGTACGATCTTACCTGTACATCAAATAGATTATATGACACATCATCTAATGCATTATTTTATTAGTGTATACATCGATGTTTCACGTTGATATATTAATTAAGTAATTATAATAACAGCGTAATTTAGTCCGCATTGCTAACAATACTCATTTTGTAGAAAATTAATATGTTTATATTGATATCATTTATTTACTAATTACAATACAAGTAATAACTAAAGATCTACCGAGTTTGTTTCGTAATTTTGATTTTGCAATTTCATAATTACTTCATTATTATCGAAATATCAAACCGTAATATTTTGAAATAACAAATCAATGTATTACCTACGACACTAATGTTAATTGTGAATATTACATTAACTTATATCTAAGTATATAATAATGTAATAATAATATAGTAATGTGGATTATTAACAAGATATTACTTTACTTTATAACACAATTTGTTACCGTGTAAGGTACGGCCAATTTCGTAAGCTTCTCATTCGTTTTGATAAGCGTGTCATTCAATTTCGCGAAATTAAGCTGAAGGCTTGCAATTGTAGTTCAAAATTGCATTTTGTTCATACGATTTAGCTCTTCGGTCAAGTAACTAACCTGTTTTAGCATTCGATTTAAAAAATACGCTATTTGCATTAAATTTCGCCAACGGATTTCACGGAAGGCGGTATTACGTAATCACGAGTTTTCCCGCTTTAAATTGAATGACAATTTTACGAAATAGAAACACGTTTTTAAATCGAATGCAAACAATTTTTTTTCGAATGATCGTTATATGAATTCGAATGATAAAAAACGAATTTGAACTGCAAAATACAGCTGCGGTGACAAAATCGGGGAACTTGAATAAACACAGAATTAATTCGTGTGGCCAACTTACGAAATTGACCGAGAAATCCTATATTACATTAACTTACATATAAGTATATATATAGTCAGTATAGTAATGTGGATTATTAACAAGATATTACTAATTATTACAAAAATTGTTACCGTGTTAGGTAGTACAGCCTCAGCATACCAACACAATTTGAACAATGTAAATATGTACATGTATTTGATTTGCGATTTAAAAGAATTACATCGATATAGACTTTATTTGCATAGATTGTATCAAAACATTTTTTGTGTGAATATCTTGCATATTATCTTTAACTGTCATAACAATATTTGTTTAGCAAGCAAATATTATGAAGAAAAAAAGAAATTAACCCAATCCTTTCGGGATTCTGAAATCCCCATAGACTTTGTACAAAGTAGTGTTTTGGTGACGCAACTGATTTTTAAAGATCGTTACATTTGTCGTTGATGATTTATGTTTTGAAAATCCAATATGTGACAAGTAAAACATCTTAAAAGTTTGAAATTAGTTATAGTTTAAAAATCTAAACTCATTATTTGATTTATTAAAGTAGTGAATTTCGCCAATACGCTCGTCTTTTAATGTTGTCACAGTCAAACTCTTCATATCTACATACATACTATACAACAATGTAAACAAATCTTGGTTACCTTTCTGATATATACGAACACTGTAATATCACATAATATCATGATTACTAAAAACTGTTCTTTCTCAAAATAATATTGAATAAAGTGTATGTTTGGTTCATATGTCAACCAATAAGACAATTTTGTTAGTATATGAAAATTACACGAATCTTAAAGAAACACTTAATCACGCTCGAATATAAATTGAACACTTATATACATTATATGATAATCTTTTAATTTTTTAAGTATATAGTTCGGTCTTCTATTAAGCAAATATACTGATATACTGGGTAACAAGTGCATGGGTACAAATTTTATCAAAATACATATGATTATAACTAGAATACCAATTCTCAACTGCCCTCTTTCCATGGGTAATTCTGGCTATACAGGGTGGCCCAAAAAAACGGAACGGGGCACTTCCCAAAATATAGTAACAAATGTATTGTGTCCATCGGATAGGGTGTGTTTTCAAATGAACAACGTTACCAAGAACAGTCAATTTGGTCGTGTATAGTTTTTGTTTTAGGGCGCTGTGAGTGACACCATGTCAGGTTCTCTTTTTTTGTCAATTTTTACCGAGCACTGCTTGATAGATCGCACGTACCGCCTTTCATAGCGTTCAACGAGGCGCGCCATTGTTAGTGTGCACTCAGCCGTGTACCGAGAGAATGGGCGTGTTCGTTGAATGGTATTACGGGCAGGGAGTGCAATTTAACTGGCATTGACTAGGTAAAAATTGATAAAAATAGGCACCTGACATGGTCTCACTCACAGCGTCCTAGCACAAAAACTACACGACCAAAATTACTGTTCTTGGTATTGTTTTTCATTGGAAAAGACACCCTATCTAATGGACATAAATATGTTGGTACTATATTTTGGGAAGTGCCCCGTTCCGTTTTTGGGCCACCCTGTATACAGTTATATGTGTATACAGTATGTACGCCCACAAGGGGACCGATAAAACCGGTGTCTACACGCTTGATCAGTCCGTTAGTCTGTTAGTCTGTTATGCTTGTGCTTGGCACGTCTATATACGCCAAGATTATTTCGCATATTAAATTGGAAGAATAGTTAATTAGTTCGAAGACAAAATATTGTATTTCTTTTACATTTCATTTATAAAATTATAATATTGTTTAATGGCAGTGTTGTAACTTATTTACATTCAGAGAAGAGTAATACAATAATCGCATAGGGTTAAAGGCATGTGTATTACATAAGTCAATCATTTTGTTCGATGCGTCGCTCAAAACTGTTATACATAAACAATATCACATTCAAAATTTAACATATTCAAAATATCAACATTTCCACATATAAGGTTTGCAAATAATTTAACATGTATACGTGCTCATGTAAATATGATGGAAGCCCCCATGGCATGGGCAATTTAGTTTTAATTATATGACTGTACAAAGTAAAAACGCGGATAAAGTTTAGCATACAATAAAAGAGAAAACAGATGAGATCAGAAATAGAATATTGGTCATGAAGATTATCATGCATAAACAACCCATGTTTCCAAGTTTTAACTCTAACAAAAGAAACCTTTGAACAGTGGCGTAGCGTGGCCGGGCTGGTGGGGAGGGTGGGCATTTTTGTGTGTGTGTGGGGGGAGGGGGGGGGGGGGCGGGGGGCGGGGGGTGTAACAATATTTTGTTTTTCTTTACTTCAATATCCCCTTCATGATTTGTGTTTATTTTTCAATTTATTGGGGACACCCACAGTGTCCCGTCATAGCTACACCACTGCTTTTGAGATTATTATTTTGACAATTTCCTTTTACACAAACTTTCTGGTATCAAGTAGTAGTGCAGCTCGGTCCAAATTTTTAAAAAGGCAGACCTATTTTACTGAATTGTTTTCTTTGTAAAGAAATGGGGTAGGAGATCAAATGTACCCCATGTCACCCACAAACTATACTGCGCAGCTAATGGGGGGGGGGGGGGGGGAGGGTTACATGCACTCCAATAATTTGGATGAAACAATACAAACAAAACATCCAACAAATAAAGGAACAACTCAAATAAGTATAAGCCGGACCATGCTACGCTACTAATTAAAGGGG
>JBAMJV010012519.1:0-39433 GCA_037951105.1 Echinarachnius parma
CTGTTTGGGGCTTATATTGCTCTTTTTATATGCAAATAACATAATAAATACTGAGGCTTTAATGGATTTACATATCAATCTTTACGGGAAAATAGTTACAGTATCCAGAATTAACTCAGTTTCGCATGAAAAGTTTGTTTTTTTTCGAAGTAAATTCATCGTTTGTTCACCATTGCCCATCGCAACACGGTTCACAGAAACTTAGCCCGCTAGTCTGGGGGAAACATCACATGTACGATCGCTTGTGACTGTGAGCCACTGCATGCCCTTAAAAAGTGGCTATAAATTAGCCTTTTCGCAATCAACACCATTTTGATATTCTACTTACATGATTTCGAATGGCGTTTGACAGCCGAACAGAAAAAAAAAGAGCCCCGAAACAATGAAAACAACTACTCAAAACATCGATAAAAAACGACTACATCGCTCCAATTCGCTCGTATACCCTGTGTGCAAGTTACGGGGTCTCTTTTCTTGCGCAAGATCCATCCGCCGGGGACTTCCCCAATTCCTGGCGGATGGATCTTGCCGATAGAGGGCGGACTGGAACATAGTTCCACCGGCCCAGCGTATGAATCTCGCGGAAGAAAAAGAGACCCGTAACTTGCACACAGGGTATACGAGCGAATGGGAGCGATGTAGTCGTTTTTTATCGATGTTTTGAGTAGTTGTTTTCATTGTTTTGGGGCTCATTTTTGTTTCTGTTCGGCTGTCAAACGCCATGAAATCATGTAAGTAGAATATCAAAACATTTTTAAATGGTGCAAATGACCAAAAAACGTATTTTGAGCCACTTTTTGAATGCACTGGCTCATCAGCTGGATCATACAAAGATCCATCAGACAACTCCCCTGGAGTATCGGACTAACATTGTGTGCACATCCGCCGACAATATCGTTCAAATGACTTGCAATTTTGCGCTTCCTGTTCAATTTCTGACTGTCAAACGAAGTAATGAACCAAGAATTTCTCGAAAATAACCACTCTTTAAAGTAAATGATATCAATTGCCCCGTTTTTATTTGAATTCCGCTACATTATTGTGATAATCTTAATTTCTTTTTTAACATTTTATTTTTAAATTTTTTTTTCGGGGCACTGTTTCCCGATATACCGAACCGGGTCCCGATTGAAACGGTCGGTAACCGGTGTGATCGACCGAACCGACTCAGCCTTATTTCAGGCGATGGACGGTAACTATGCTCTGCGCGTGCCCCAGCGCTATTAATAGAAAATGCATGCCTCAACATGGCTAAAAATATCAAAATCAGTACGTGGGCAATTTGTTTACATTGGATGATCGCAGCTTAGCGCTATTACTACTCCCATAGTAATGTATTTCAATGTGGAGAGAAATCAACACACTTTCATAAAATACTACTTTTCCATACCTTTTTCAGATTCCTTCCTCCAGTTTTAAACATTTTTCGTCGAATTTTTGTGCCGAAAATCGATGCAAAAATGTCAGCAAAACAATCCTTCAAAAAAATCAATTTGCAAGGTGAAAATTCCAAAAAATTCTGGCGAATTTGGTGTCATTCGAAAGATCAGATTCTGCTCTACAAGGAAATGGCCTCAAATTCAACGTAGAGGGAGTTTACGAACCCCTACTCTGGCATGGAAATTGAGTGAATTTATGCACTGTGCATGGTAGCAAAATGGAGTCTTCAAGTGCAGTCGCTACCGCGACTACCGCGAAGTCTCCTAACTCACTGCGCATTCAGATTGTTTTTTGGGGTGTTAAAACATCGATTTAGGAACAACTAATGCCATATCTAGATCAAGGAAGGATTAAGCTTCAAGAGGATACCAATTTCATGGTAAAATATTGAAAAATATGAATTCTACCTAGGTTTTCTAGGTTTTTTGTAGCAAAGTTTTGCGTGTTAGCAGATACAAATGCGTGATTGCGGTATTCGGTCGTTCTCCCTACTATAAGCAAGCTTGATAATCATTTTGATATCTTGTTTATTTTCTGAGTTATGATATTTATATAAATATTGAAATATGTAAATTTATGCAAATTAGTAAGAAATTTTTCTAAATTCAATATAAAACATAAATATTATAAAACCTTGGACATTGATCTTTCCAATTGTTGTATGACGCACCTCATGACCCCCAGGAATAGTGCGTCATGGTTGGGTCATTTACCCAAACATTTTTGACGCAGGTACCGTCAAGGCAACGCTTTGGTCCATCACATGACGAAAGGGGTGCGTCATTGTCAGTAAGTTTACCCGTCATGGTTCGTCAAAATCAAGGGATGGTGCATCACAAAAGTGACTGTATGTACCGTCATTGCAGTTGAATGGTCCGTCAAAATTTGGACACGGGTGCGATGCGGCATGGTATACCGAAATTCGACTCGCATAAGTTTCACTTTCCAAAGAATGGCCCATACAATCTCAAGCTTAAAGGGTACCACCACCCAAAAATAATATTCTTATAAATAAATGAAAGGTAACATCTTTAGTATTCCATTCCATCAACAAGTTCACAAAAATATGTTTCCAGAAAGAAAACAAATTCTAAAGCATGCGTTCATGGGTCTGCATGTACGAGACTACTTTGACCAGAGCGAACGAATCGCCCAGGATTTTATTGTCTCCAAACGTACGCGTGAATAGCATTGGCGCACTCGCAAATGTTTCGCCCTTACGGAACCAGGAAATAGTAGTGGTTCTGTAAGTGGTGAAATTAATTGCTTTGTTTATGAATTACACAACCCTTTTCAAAAAGTTGGGTATCTATTTGATATCACAAAATGGTACCAATACATATAATTATGTATTGTTCTTTGCCTGGTGGTCCCCTTTAACTGAAAATAAATTAATACAAATACTATTAATAACAAGTATTCATTGCTGAACCTATACAAATGTACAGCATTTCCAACCTATTATTTTTTCCTTAATTTAAGGATTTCGTACCGATTACTTCAGTTTTTTTGTGGAAAAAAATCTTAGTTTTCTTCATCAAAAAGATACAGAAGAGAACTTGTATTTTGTAAAGTTGCAAAAAAACAACAATCTGTACAGACTAGAGGAAGAAGAAATATTGCATTATATATTATATATTATAATAGTGCATTATCTAGATAACTGTCAAAATAAGAAATTAAAACCAAACTCTTGCTAACCGTACCACTACTAGCCCTAGCTACTAGGGCTCTACATGCTAATTAACACATAAACAAGTATCCATAAATTTACACTCTTGGTTTAGAGAGCAGCAACGCGGATAACCTGCCTTGCTCAAGGACGTCATGTGGTGCGGCAAGATTGGTAGAGCGTGTGCTCTCCGATGCATGAGATCCTGAGTTCGAACCCAACCTATTACGATTGTCCTTAACAGCAAGACAATTAATGCCTCTCTCTACCCAGGTGTATATATAGAAGTGAGACGTGTATGCAATTGTACTTGTATACCGTTAAGTGCGCCATATGGCTGCCAGAATGCATTGCTCCCAAGGGAGCAGAAGGTGCACATTACGTGCGGATTGATTGTGAGTGTGTGTCCGATCACCGGGGTAATAATGTAAAGTGCTTATAAATGATTATCAATCATATTAGGCGCTACATGTATATAAATCACAAACATTATTAATGACAGAGCATAGATTGGTTCTGAACTCTGGTCCCATGATCTGAAGTCGAGCGTTTATCCTACTGATTGAGGATGTAACAAAACTTCCTTGCAGTAATAATTTACATGAGTTAAAAACTAACATCTAAAACTCTTTTTATATCTGAATGTTATTTATTCCACAGGCGACATCCCGGCTCTTGGTGAGTTACCCAGACCCGTACAGATCTCAGATTCTGGACTATCTTTTCATGGTTAGTACTCTTGCACATTTAATGTAAATTATAATCACAATACTAGTCTATGCTTACTGGGGGAAATTTAAAGGGTCACACATGTTAAAGGGGTAGCATATGACTGAAGATTTCTAAAAGAAATTGTGACCACTTACTCAGGTACACATGTTAAAGGGGTAAACTATACTTTGCAAAAAGCCTACCCAATTGAAGGGACTAAGTATTGTATTATTCAAATAAATTGCTTTAACTAGCATACATGTAGTCCTATATTCCGAATTCATGCATGAAAATGCAAGTTATTTAAATGTACAACAAAATATTTCTTTTTTTAAAATGAAGTTCTAGAATGTGTTTCTTAAATGCCAGTGCTCGAAATTGGCATAGGTACGCTTGCCTGTGGCCACTAAAACCTAGCTTTGGGCCACCAAATTTCATTAATGCTAAATTCTACTGGCCCAATCCGGCAAGCAAATCTAACAGTTCTATTGTTTATGTTTTTCTTTGTTTGGGGCCACCAGACTTAGGTTTGGGGCCACTAGAAGTTGAACAATATTGTTTTTACTTGCCCGACTGGGCCACGAGGCAAAAAGATTACTCTCTAGCATTGTTTATGCACACTGTTTAGAAATCGAATAACTCTGTCTGGTACAACCAAACTCACTTGCAAGTAGTACATGTAGTTCCTTTATGCCTTGCTTTTGCTTTTCAAATTGTTGTGTTATTGAGATATTTACATGTATGATTACATTTTTGAATCATGAGTATCATTTAAACTGTTTTACTGTTTGGGATAAATGCTCCCCGGGGAGTGGAGATGGTGCACACATGGTGTGCGGGCTGGCATTGTATCCTATGTCCGCTTAGAGATGATAAATTGTATCATATTAGGCGCTATATAAATCAAACCTATTATTATTTATTTTGTATAAAATAACATGTTGTGAAATCCCTTCTCTCTGCAGCCCAACTTTGGAGCTTCCCTTCACATACTAAAGGTGGAGATTGGTGGCGATGCCCAGAGCACCGATGGAACAGAGCCGTCTCATATGCACTCGGCCGACGATCTCAACTACCAGCGCGGCTACGAGTGGTGGCTCATGATGGAAGCAAAGAAGGTAAATTGTCTAATTATAAACCCCCGCCCCCCCTTTCCCCCATATACGTTACTTGATATAGCAAAACCCTGCACTTGTCGGTAAAATTTCGATTTTCAAGCCATTAGACAGGTCTCATCACAAGTTTTTATTTGATGCCTTGTTCTAAAATATTGGACAATATTTGGCAAAGATATGATTGTTTCAATTTTTACTAATTATGTAAGTCCTTTTGCATACATTATGTGAACTTGCCCATTATGTGAATATGCCCGTTTCTCCAAAACATGAGTGCAGGGTTTTGCTATATATCTAGTCACATATGTGATGGTATTGAGAAACCATTACAAATTCTAACAGGGCCCTCCGTTAATTTTTTTTTTTAAGGTAGCCACTCGGGCTTCTCAAGCCTTTTTAGTGAGCCTAATTGAGGTTCAAGAAGCCATATTATGTTTTGCATCGTCTGGGATTTCAAAATAATAAGGGGACAAAAATTGCACACATAATTTCTTGGGAGATTACCTGAGTGTTCCCTTTTACTTGGAGTCGTAAGTCTTGAGTGGATACATATATGAGAAAATCTTGGCTTCCCTGACACTTTTTGACAGAGCCAAATTGAGGTCCACCAGGCTCCCATGAAGTGTGAGACCTGTCTAGAAATCCTTACAAATTACCAGAAGTTATTTTCCAAGCCGTGGGCACGTCTCGGAGGAGAATGCCCCCAAATATTTAAAAAACCCTAGAAATGTGCATAAATGCATCTATAGTAGAGTTTGAAGTGCTCCTTTTTTCCTTCCAAAATGCTTAAAAAGTAGCCTTGGACACCAAATTTTAGTTTTTACCCTGGACAGGCCTGGGTTGAATTAATAATTGAACTATCCAAATTATGTGATTTCTTTCTCTGAATTTTCTTGCCATGTTCCATATTACAACGAGAAACTTTTTGTACCATCCAGCAGATTGAAAGGAAATTGAATGCGACAATTTTGTGTAAGCTCAGCAGATGATGGCTTTGAAGATTTTTTGTTTCCTTTCTGTTGTTGTTCATTGAGCACGAGGCTGCATAATTGGTAGAATAAACATGTAGATGTACATATTACATACAAATACTTGCTCTGCAAATTCTCAATTTTCTCCTCCTTTTCTTTCTGTTGCTGCTCTCTACCCAGGTGTATCAATGGGAACCAGGAAGGATGGGAACATGTTTTCTTAGCACTGTGTGCGCCTAACAGGCGACTGACTGGAATACTCCCTTTGGAGTGGAAAATATGCACTTAATGTGCAGGAATGATTGCAGCGTGTATCCGCTGACCGGGGTAATACTAATAGTGTAAAGCGCTATGATCCCCACGGGAATAGCGCTATATAAATAACTGTTATTATTATTATCCCTTTGACAGAGGAATCCCGCCATCAAGCTGTACGGTCTGCCGTGGGGCTGGCCGGGCTGGGTGGGGAACTACACGTCCAGTCCCTATGTGCATCTGCCAACGACCGTCAAGTACGTCATCAACTGGCTGAAAGGCGCCAAGACGGAATACGGGCTCACCATCGACTACATAGGGGTTAGTATTAAATTGGCCTGGGCAAACCACGCAAATTACTTTATTATCTCATTAAAAAATCCCTTTTAATCAATGAATGAACCCGAGTTTGTATTAAAATTAACTGCAATAAAAGAAAGTAACCTGTTTTCACCAATTTAAAAGCCTTCCGTGACTTGCTATGCCCCGACTCTTAAAATTTGAGATTTCAAGGGTGTGATGAAATGACGTTATTGCAGGCGGAATTTGCATTTACATGTATCGATACAGACAATTGAGACAAATGCGAACTTCAGCCTGCATTGATGTTACATGCCTTTTGTATAATGCGGACAGCATTCAGGCAATTTTCATCTAAAATTACCTCCATTTACTAAAATATATTGTCAGGGAAGATAGGTAGTATCAAAGCTGAACTTGTAATACACTCATCTAGAATGGTTGCATGAAGAGGACATGATTGTCGCCAAAGTCAGGATCTGACACGGCACTCTGAATGTTTGATTGTAACTATGTTTTGTCAACTTGTGTACTACATTTACTTGCCGCAGATCTGGAATGAGAAGAGTTATAGCGCAGACTACATCAAGCTGCTGCGCAAGACGCTGGATTCGGCTGGCTTCTCCAACGTAGAGATTGTGGCGGCGGACGGGAAATTCGAGATCAGCTATGATGTGTTGATGGACAAGGAGTTGGCGGATGCTATCAGTGTTTTAGGGTAAGATTGTGTTTTTTAATGTGTTTTTTAAAAATGATAACCCCACTTCTAATTCTAGTTGTAACCAATTATACATTTGTTGTTCATGCATAATATCATTTATTGTATGTTTTTTAAATGGAAAAAAACAAAAAATAAAACAAAATGTGATCACCTCTTGTTTCCTCAGGTTTCACTACCCCGGGACCTATGTAACAAACTACACCCTTCAGACGGGCAAGACGCTGTGGTCTAGTGAGGACTTCAGTACCTTCAATGACAACATTGGAGCAGGGTGCTGGGCAAGGGTAAGTACAGTCAAACCTGTCCAGAAAGACCACCCAATGTAGACATGAAACACTTTTTTAGATAGGTTCATTTGTATGTAAATTGCATTCAAAGGAGTCAACGTAAGTGGTCTTTGTAGACAGGTTGTCTTTTTGCAGTGGTGGGACTTCTTATCAAGCTTCTATTCATGGTAGATGAATGGTGAGATAAAACTATTCACATAAACTTGTCAGACATAGGCCCCGTTGCAGAAAGAGCTACAACCGATTGTAAGTTACAAATAATAGTAAGTCAGATCATGCGTTCTAAATATGCAAATCTGATTGGTTGAAAGGCCCAAATTGTCTGACTTACAATTAATTGTAACTAGCAATCGATTGTGTCTCTTTCTGCAACGGGGCCCTGATCTTTGCAATTTATTTTGCCACAGAGAGGGTTAAAAGTACTTGGTAACATTGTCCAAGACGACAAATTGAAAAAAAAATGTTATATTGTGATGTAAAATATCAGTAATCAGTAATCCAGGGCTCCACACTTACCTTTTTATCAGTGGCCCTGTCGGACCAGTGAAATGGTTTCTTCCCTTTATCTGGTGGCCCGAAAGAAAAATTTACTTGCCCGAAAATTGTATATCATGAGTAAACTTTTTACTAATCAAAATATTACTCTTTCCTGATCAAACCCGTGATTATAGATGAAGCATGACATGGAGGAAAACAAGATTTTTTTAAATTTTGTCAATGTCAGGTTGAAAATCTGCTTGCCCGACGATTGGGCCACCAAAATATGACTTTTTTGCTGGCCTGAATTGCAATTTCACTGGCCCCGGGCCAGCGGGCCAGTACGAGTGTCGAGCCCTGAGTGATCATATGTATGTGGAGAATCATTATTATTATTAATATTATGATTTGGCCCAATTTGTCATGGTTTCATATATATATATTGCATTCAATGAAATGACTTGTAGATTTTGAACCAGAACTACGTGAACGGACTGATGACGAGCACAATCTCGTGGAACCTGATAGCCAGCTACTACGAGGCGCTGCCGTATGATCGCAATGGACTGATGACCGCTGCCAACCCCTGGTCTGGACATTACGTAGTGGAGGGGCCCATCTGGGTTTCAGGTACTCTACCTGCTCAATCTTGCACATTAATCATCTATTTTTGTGTGCATGTGTATTTAAGGGGTATGCTTTGATATAAGGATGGTATAAGAACGAACCCGATAGCCAGCTACTACGAGGCGCTGTCGTATGATCGGAATGGACTGATGACTGCTGTCAACCCGTGGTCTGGACATTACGTAGTGGAGGGGCCCATCTGGGTTTCAGGTACCTCAGTCTTGTTCTTTATCATTTTGTTTGCGTATAGAAAGGCATGGGCCCTTTTACATGAAGGTTAAGAATTGATTGTAAGATTAATCACACAATAAAGTCTTGCGCATCTTTTGAGACCAAACTTAAGACAATTGGAATAATGTCATAAGACCTTTTGTAAGTGGACAACATTCCAGAAATTGATTAATTTTTCTTCATATCTTACAAGCAGCATTTCATTAAATAGACAGATGCTTTATATTTCTTGTTTGCTTTTGCCAACACAAATTGCATTTCCTTCTTACCAGATCACATGACTCAGCTCACACACCTTGATTGGCTGTGATACAATAGGCTTGGCGCTGGTTATTTTTTACAGATAAACAAAAAAAAACCTTGTTAATAGAGCTTTTAAAAAAGTTTATTGAAATGGGAAGATTAATGCAATCGTGACTGTGTTTCTTTATGTCCAGCCCACACGACACAGTTTACGAAGCCTGGGTGGTCGTACTACAAGCACGGAGTAGGTGCCGGTCACCTGGATCAAGGAGGGAGCTACGTCAGTCTGACCGATGGCAAGAATCTGACCATCGTCATAGAAACCATGGTAAGTAGAACTTGACCAAGCGGTTGTGAAGAAGGCAATCATCCAGCTTCATGAAACCCAACTACCAAAAGACAAAATCAAAAGGACAAGTTGGTTATTTTGGTATTGTGGCTCAGTCGTAGAGTGTCCACCTCACGAGTTGTACAGAGGATATGGCCCGTATTCACAAAGGAGGTTTGTACAAACCATGGTTTAAGCCATGGTTTACATCTATGGAATGCCAATTGTAAACTGATGGAGAGAGAATGTAAATTCCTTACTTGTTAACAATGTTGATGGTACACATTCTCTCTCCATCAGTTTACAATTGGCATTCCATAGATGTAAACCGCGGTTTGAACCGGGGTTTGTACAAACCTCCTTTGTGAATACGGGCCAGTGGGTTTGATCTCGAGCTACATCATACCCGCCACATACCTTAGATGGGGCTCGACACTAGCACTTGCCCAATGGCCCAGGGCTGGTGTTCAATTCAATACTTAGATTAAGTAAGAAATTTACTTAGCATTTTCTAGGCTGAGAACAAAACTAAACTTGTTGATTTATACTTCAGTAAGACAAAATCTAAATGTAATATTTGAAGACATTATGACATCAAAATTCGTGTACAATTTTCAGTTGATGAATTAATCAAATCTCAATTACTTACTTAAGCTAAATTTTGACTTAAGTATGGAATTGAATACAGGCCCAGGATTGATGCTGGTCCAGTAAAATTTCATAAAAGTCATCTGAAAATTACAGAATGAGAAAATCTGTTATGTCAAGCCAAAACTATATTTAACATCATTCATTAAAGATGATTTTTGATAGTAGACAGTTGAACAATTAAAGGTAGTTTGGGGGCTGCTGGGCTGAATTTTTGTGTTTGGCCACCAGAAATTGAGAGAAAACTATTTTACTGACTTGAGCGGGACACTAGCAAAATCAGGTTTTGTGTGGTGTGCTACCACAGAACATGTGTCTGCTGCCTACTAGACTAGATCTTAGCAGAAGTTGAATAAAATCATAAACAGAGCTGCCAAGTCTCCCTGATTTTCACTGGAGACTCCGTGAAAATAGACCAAGATCTAATGCATTGGATTTCATCCCATCAGCCAATCTCCCTGATTATTGAATGATTATTGTCATTAGGTTGTATGAATTTGATAATATCTCCCTGATTTCTGATGAAATTTCCCTAAATCTTCCTGATTGTTGTATTTTATATTTTGTAGCTCTGCATAAAGGATATTAAAAATGCAGAGGTATTGAAGTGGACAAGGCCCCATAGCTTTCACTGCGAATAATGATTGTGTGGCTCTAGGGCCACAATGATACCTGTATGTTTTATTTTTGACATGTATTTTTCTCTGTTCTGATGATCTTAATTTCACAGTCTCACGACCATTCCGTGTGCATCCGTCCTCCACTGCCTCCCTATAACGTCAACAAACAAGTTGCTACCTTCAACATCAAAGGGGAGTTTGCTTCAATCACCTCTCTAAATGTGTTCTACTCCAAGCCAGGTTTTGGCGGCAACAGCTCGACATACTTTGCCAAGAAGGCTCCTGTACAGGTACAGTGTTTAATTTTGTGTTGTATGCATCTCTAAGCCCAATGGGTGGTATTCTACTAAATTTATCAACTTAGGCTGGACTAAACTCATACCCTTGGACTAACTTATCCACACTTTAGTCCACACCTCCCGACTAGGTGTGGATTAACTATTTGATATTCTGGTAGTTCGGACTTGTTAACCTCGGACTAAAGTGTAGATTAAACATTCTAGTATTTCAAGTTACCAACTCTTGTGATGTCGTTATCTGTTAAGAGTAAATGTTCTACCGCGAATTTAGTTGCTAACTTCAATTATTTAAATCATGGCAATCACTCATACAGCATTGTTCGTGTACGTTATGTCATGTCACGCGGGCATGCGCACAATTATCTTACATGACGCTGCGGCAATCGTCTTGAGCTAAAAAATATCGAGCCGAAAAGTGTTCGAAAAAACATTTGTAATGAAAACAACGGAATAGAGAACTGAAATGAGTTATCATGACGAAATCTCTCTGTTCAAATATGTCATATGCCTCAGTAAAACAAGAAAAATGCATCACGAAGACCCAAGATAAAATAGAGCTACAACAGCTGACGTAAAGCGGTACATGCTGACTACCAACGCCATAACATCCAGCGTAATGCATGGTCTGTACTCGGTAGTATGCCTGCTAGCGCAGAACAAGCCAAATCAGGTCAAATATCCAACTTGACAAAGCGTGACATGCGCTCAGAATAAAACAATGGACGGTTGTTTTACAGCCATGTTTCGTCAGATATTCATATTATTGTTTTATTTAATAGTAACATTTGCTAATTATAACAAATTTAATTAATATTTTCAGCTTTAATAGTTTATGGACATAACGCTCTTGTCATTGAAACTTGTATGATTCTTTTACTTGCAGGCTTCAATAGTAAGTCGACACTTAAACTAATGTCTTACAATTACCAGTTAAATGAGGGAATGATTTCTGTCTGTATATTGCTACTCGTATCTCAGGTTGTGAATGGTCAGTTTAACTTGACCCTCGACCCAGATGAGATCTACACACTGACCACCCATACAGTGTACAAGGGGAATGTGCTTAATATATTAATGCCTTATAATTACCAATTAAATGAGTGATTGATTACTTACTTTGCATTTCTACTCGTATCTCAGGTTGTGAATGGTCAGTTTAGCTTGACCCTCGACCCAGATGAGATCTACACACTGACCACCCATACAGTGGGCAAGGGGAATGTGCTTAATATATTAATGCCTTATAATTACCAATTAAATGAGTGATTGATTACTTACTTTGCATTGCTACTTGTATCTCAGGTTGTGAATGGTCAGTTTAGCTTGACCCTCTACCCAGATGAGATATACACACTGACCACCCATACAGTTGGCAAGGGGAATGTGCTTAATATATTAATGCCTTATAATTACCAATTAAATGAGTGATTGATTACTTACTTTGCATTGCTACTTGTATCTCAGGTTGTGAATGGTCAGTTTAGCTTGACCCTCGACCCAGATGAGATCTACACACTGACCACCCATACAGTGTACAAGAGGAATGTGCTTAATATATTAATGCATTATGATTACCAATTAAATGAGTGATTGATTACTTACTTTGCATTGCTACTTGTATCTCAGGTTGTGAATGGTCAGTTTAGCTTGACCCTCTACCCAGATGAGATCTACACACTGACCACCCATACAGTGGGTAAGAAGGGTGCGTACCCCACCCCTCCACCACCAACACCCTTCCCGATCCCGTACAGCGACAACTTTAATGGTGAGTTCAGTGCACCAGTTTCTGATTGTATTACTCGTCAAATCTAAACTTTGTGAAATAAATATGTAGAGTCCATTTTGTCCTGTGTTTATAAGTCTGACTTATGGATAGCCCTAGTGAGTGGCTAATTGTGAAATCATTCCTTGTTAGCTCATTGGAGATAATATGTTATGCTACTTATTAAACTAAACTCCCAATTTCAGTATTTCCAGGACGTAGTTGTAATATATTCCATTTAGAAATGTTGTCATGTAGTGGGAAATCATGGCTTTAAATCAACTTCTTTTGCTGTTGTTTTTTTGCTTGCCCGGATGGGTAAATATCTATTTGAAGTGGGTAGAAACTCAACTTTGGTGGCCAACACATACTTCCAATTTAATTAAACGTATTGTAGCATAATTCAAACGTCGCCCACAGTGCCTACAAACACATGCGTGATTGACTATTCAAACAGTTTTCCCGTGATCGGGATTTAGAGCGCAATAATGGTAGTGGCTAGAAACTCAATTTTGGTTGCTAATACATAATTACTCAGTCAGGCAACCAGAATTCTGCATTCTAAAAGCTCTCATGACCCCTGACCAGCAGGCTCTATTGTTACATCAGATCATCACCTTGCTATGTTTAAGGTCAATTATTTTGTATGCCTCCGCCAACGAAGTGGCCGGAGGCATTATGTTTTTGGGTTGTCCGTCCGTCCGTCCGTACGTCCGTACGTCCGTCCTGTTTTCGTTCTCGCGATATCTCAAGAACCAGTTAACGGATCAATTTCAAACTTGGTATGAGTGTACATATTGGGGTGACAATGATCTGATTAGATTTTAGGGGTCATGAGGTCAAAGGTCAAAGGTCAAGGTCACAGGACTCAATATATATGCAAAAATGCCTCGTTCTCGCGATATCTCAAGAACTGGTTGACGGATCAAATTCAAACTTGGTATTAGTGTAGATATTGGGGTGGCAATGATCTGATTAGATTTTGGGGTTCATGAGGTCAAAGGTCAAGGTCACAGGACTCAATGTATGCGCAAAAATGCCTTGTTCTTGCGATATCTCAAGAACCGGTTGACGGATCAATTTCAAACTTGGTATGAGTGTACATATCGGGGTGCCACTGATCTGATTAGATTTGGGGGTTATGAGGTCAATATGAGGTCAATTATACATGCAAAAAAGCTTGTAATGCCAAAATCTCGAGAACTAAATGTCAGATTTCAATAAAACTTCGAACCTAAATGTTTTTTAGGGAGCCATCAAAGATTGGGGTCATATGGTCGAGGTCACAGGACTCAAAATATATGAAAAATATTTTTAAAAATTAAATCAGTGCATGTTAATTTGGGCTTGATATTAAAATCGCGTGATAGCGGAGGCATAATTTTTGATTGCGCGCAATCGAAGATCCATCTAGTTTTTTTTACAATGTATGCTCATCAATTGTAGTATTAAAGAATTTAATGTTGTATCAGTAATGTGTAGTATTTTTAAAGGCTCCTACAATAAGCCATGCTTCTTAGGGTAGCCTAACCTAATTTATTAATATATGATTTACCAGTGGCCAAGCGTCACCCCGCGACGCCATAGTCATCATACTTTAGATCGGTAAAAACTGAAGTTAGCGGACATAGCGATCAGTTTTGGCAAGAGAGTATAGGTTACGTCCATAGATGCACAGTGACTCTAAAAGCTTCCGCTAATTCAATTTTATGCAATGTGTACGTGTGTAGGGTCCTGTATATTGTAATAACTTGCGCTCTGAATCATAGGGATGCACGTATTGTTGCACAATTTAAAAAATGTTGCTCACAGTGCGTACAAACATATGCATGATTGACTCGTCGAACAGTTTTCCCGTGATCGGGATATAGAGCGCAATAATGGATTTAGTGACCACAGACATTGGAGTTTCATATGTGACTGGTTACATCATAACCCACCACTTGTTGGCAAAAATAAAATTCAAGATTTATATACCATTTGAAAGGGTGATTCATCAGCTTTAATTATTTCAATTAATTTGGATATTATTTAGCAGAGTTATGATCATTTTTATATCTCAGAATAATGCGTTAAGTTGAAACTGAGATTTTGACTATTAAAACTATTAAAACCATGCAGAATTGTTTTACAAAATCGCAAATAACTTTGCACTGGATTAATATTTCAAGTTGATTTAATTTGCATTATACAGAGCAAAGGTTTATCTTGCTAGTTATGTCAACATTTAATTTTGCCACTGGGACCAATTTTCTACTTTGGAAGTCCATAACTGCAAAACATATTCACTGACAAGTGGTGGGTGTTGCTATAGCCGGTCACATATACATGTATATACTGTAGATGATGATGATGATTTATATGTAAAGTGATTTTTATGGTTGAATAAACAAAGTCTCGTCAGATGTTCCTGCATGTTGTAGTTAATAAATCAACCTTTTTGATTCAGTTAAATTAAATTCTTTGTTTCTTACAGTTGTCATAAAAAAGGACAATAATGCATTGAAGATATACTGTATTACATATATAATAATAATAATAATAATAATAATATATTACATTTATATAGTGCTTAATACAATGTTTCTATTTAAAGCGCATTATTATTACCCTTGGTAATATGTTTTTATTCCACAGCCTATCCTCCCTACAGTGAGGCCAGCTACTTCGCAGACCAGGCAGGTTGTTTTGAGGTCCGGCCCACTGATTTTAAAACTCACGATATGGTCATGCAGCAGGTTGCCACCTCGTATCCAGTGGCTTGGTGCGGTGATGTCCATCTACCTGTCTCTGTGATCGGCGACGATTCCTGGTAAGAAGGTTGCAGCTGATGCTGTGTCAGTGGTTATGTAATCCTCTATCGTTAGTGCAAGGTCAGATGACGCTTCATATGGTAAAGTTGGAAAACATGGCAGCCTCCAGTGTTCAGTCAAAACTGATGATAGTGGTTGTAAAAAATGTATTATTTCCATTATTAGTGATACCCAAGAGCAAGTATACGACTAGAAGCGGTGATTAGTAGCAGTAAGCGAAAAATGCCAGCGTTTCGTTCCCATTTAAGGTGGAATTCCAACCCGGGATTCTGTCATTTTCAATTGAAGCGGATGATTAACAAAAAAATTCACTGACAATTTGGGCAATATCACTTTAAAAATAAGAAAGATTTGGCTGTTTAAACCTGATGACTGACCCAATTAATATTTTGGTGCTATCCTTTCTTTTTCCGCCTCTTCACAGGGCAAATGTGAATTTTAGCATTGATGCCCGCATAGCGCCCTCATCTGGTGTGTTTGTTGGCTTCCGGGTTGCTAGGAGCAACGGAGGATGCAAGATGAGTCGCTCCAAGGGAATCTTCTTCTGGCTCTCTGGAAGAACGTTCAATGTCACCTCAGACATTGGTAAGATCAACCGCTCATCTCTATCAAATGTCAGGATAGATCAAAGTCGGGATATGATTATTCCCATTTAGATAGATAGATGAATGTTATTGGTTTCATGATTCGCAGTTTCACAACTGAATTACAAGATTGAAATATATATATTGTAAAAAATAACAATACATTTTGTTAAAAATTATTAAGACGCTTCTGAGTCCTTGAGTGCCAATGTTTTTAAATTTGCACCACTCAATACACATAATTCCCATTGAGCAGTTATATCCCTGGCATGCTAGGTGTTAATTAAACCTTGATAATAATGATGATGATGATGATGATGGTGATATGGGTGATATGGTCATTCTCAAATTTTTTGTCTTACGGTACACAATTAAGCTTTCAATCAAACATATAGACACACTCTCGACAATTACTACGTCCTTGGGACCATGAAAATTACCAGGGGCAAAACTGAAAGGGTCTTAGCCATGTACGTTGTCTGGTGCGGAGCTAGGGTGCAATTTCATTGCATCTCCGCATTTTGGACAGAGCATCGATAGCCATTGGAAATTCAAAAGCTTTAGGGTTTGAACACAGAGATAATTGCACCCTAACTTTGCACCAGACAATGTACATAGCTAAGACCCTTTCATGAAACAAGCTGGCACCTGGTTTCTTGTTATCTTTATTTTAGGTAGAGAAAAAAATATATATATAAAGAGCTGGGACCTGCCAGCACAAGGTTCCTCTATATATATATACCTAGACCAGTTCTCGGCTGTTGAGTCAATATGTAGATCCGGTTGAATTCACGTTTTAAACGTTTGATCACAATACAGATATTTACCTCCAAACATTTGTTGAGTCAATATGTAGATCCGGTAGAATTCACGTTTTAAACGTTTGATCACAATACAGATATTTACCTCCAAACATTTGTTGAGTCAATATGTAGATCCGGTAGAATTCACGTTTTAAACGTTTGATCAAAATACAGATATTTACCTCCGAACATTTGTGGCTCTCATCTACAGCCTTTGTCAGCGTTGGGACCCGACTTTGATCTTTGTGATGTAGCGATCAATTATCGGGTCATAGACATTCGGTAGCTTGTTTGTATCGTCACAAAGGTCAAAGTCGGGTCACAATGCTGACAAAGGCTGTCGAAGACGGCCACAACTGTTGGAGGTAAATATTTGTATTGTGATCAAATATTTAAAATGTGAATTCTCATGAAATACTGATACAGATAAACTTTTATGCTAATGTAAAACTTTACTTCTTTGTGCCATTTTCATAAGCTTTTTTTCTTCATCTTTTTTCATTTCCTTTTCAGTCCGGAACAACACAGTGATGCATGGCGATGCCCCTATTAGCGAAAAAACCTGGTTTACCATCAGTCTCAACGTTACGGTAAGTGATATAAGGGGACTTTTTATTGGGACCTTGACCCGTATACTACTCAATTGATTTACCACTTCCCCATATAATTTGGGTAGTGACCACCTTAGGGAAAAGGGAGGGTGGGTGGCCACTGTAGACAGGTGATATCTATAGACAGTTTTTTTGTTTTTCTCTGAAGGGAACCCATTTTTTTGTGGCCACAATATGCAGGTTGGTTACTATAGACAGGTGGCCACTGAGACAGGTCTGACTGTATAATATGTATACAAATATTTCATTGCCTAGTCTAGCCAGCTACAAAATAGAGAGAACATGGTGCACACAATCTGTGCTGGTTAGCGTTGTTTCCTATGATCGTGGTAATAATAGTCTAAAGCACTTAGAGATGATGTTGTATCATACCCGTTTCATAAAGCACTTGCAATTGTTGTAAGTGTCCAATTATTGTAACTACCATGGAAACAGCTGAAATGCTCCATGCTGATTGGCTGTTGACGTAAAGGTTACAATAATGGAACAAATTGCAAAATGTTTTATGAAATGGGGCACATGGTATAATAATCGAACCTATTGTTATTATTATGTTAACTTGTCTCAAGGACCGTGTCATGTGGATTCTTTTAACCTATTCATGAATAATTGATTTTGATATAACATGCATTCTACATGTACATGTACATAGACTCCCGCCCGAGTCTTGAACTGGTTAGTTTAATCTGGCTCTCGTATGGTTAACCTGGTTATGAAATGATTGATCTTAGTTGTATAATGCCCCTCATAGCAGGCAAGCATTTTTCCCCTTCTCAATATGACTATCTTCATGATTGTATTTCTGCTTCTGTCGCCAGGGCGGGCAAGCCACTGGATCAGTCGATGGCAAGCAGCTCTTTAATTGGATCAACATACCATCTGACTTACCCACCAAGGGGTTCGTTGCCATAGGAACCACTGATTATGCCCCGTCTGAGTTTGACAACTTCATCATCCATTCCGCATCCTGAGACCAGACTGTCATCGTCCTCTCCTGACCAAATGTTCCTAGTTCAAAACCTCAAGGCCAAAGAATGGTTTTTGGACATCTGCTGAAAACATCCAATAAAACCATCAAAAATCATGTCAAGTATTAAAGAGCTCATTTCATGAACACCATCATGATGAGGCCAAGACGACAGATTTTATCCTCTGAAATAATAAGAGTATGTAATCATACCATCTAATTGCCCTCACCTATGATTTAACTATTGTATTGTCCCATACACTCAAATCGACGTGGGCTTTTGGTATTTGCTTTGGGCACCCTTATCATGATTGGAGTCCAGATTTTATATTTACAACAGATTATTTGACTGTTTCTTTTCATACACTGTATACAATGTATGATATGTGACCTTACACCACAAAAAGACCAATAAGTCAGGGAAAAATTATTGCGCTGATTTTTACGTGATTTAAAGTAGAAGTCCGATTACCTTTAAAATGGTATATAATTTTTCATATTCAGGTTAATAGTATATCCCCTAATGTAGTATGAATAAATGTTGCGAAATTTTTTGCTATAATCTTGGAAACAGTTTTTGATTTGGTCTAAATACATTACTGATGAGAAAAGGTGATGTTTCCATTTTTTTTTTTTGGTCCCAGGGTGCATTTTGGCGATTTTAAAGATAATTAGCTAGTTTGCATATTTGTGAAATAAGGTCAGTGGTCATTTTCTATCTAGGGATAGTACAATATTGATAAAAACTAGTATTCTAGGGTATTTTGAGGCAAGGATTCCATTTCCGGTGCTCGTTTGTAAGTGCTGTATGGGAAACACTCTGAAATCCAAGATGGCTTCCCCTAATTTGCATATTTATAAATATTATTGATTTTCAGTGGCTACAGGCCTAATAAGCAATAATTCCGGATTATTATTTGTCAGTTATTTTCTAAGTATGTATTTATGATATCAAAGATGAGTTGCCATCTTGGCAACCTCTAGCAATGCATATTATTTGCATAATTATGTATTTTACCTAATTTGCATATTCCCCCAAATCGAGTATATTGGGAACCCGGCAAGTAAAAAAGACAAGTAATACCACTTTTCCAAGGTTTTAGGGGGCAACGAATCCATTCATGATACTTATTTACCTGTATCACCATGGCATCCATCTCAAATCCAAGATGACTGCTCCCTAAATTACACATGTTATGATACACGATTATATTATTTCGGTTATGTTAGATTGATATTATAATGTTTTGACTTGTAATTATTGATATGAGCAACTACAATACTTGAATCACAATGTAGTTGTTTGCTTACAGTAAGCAAATCATACTTTTATAAATTAAATGGCATTAAAGTAGCAAATAGCATTATTTACTTTAAAATGACAAATGCGGCCATCTTGGATTTATGTGGGTTGCCGAGGTGATACAGGTAAATAAGTATCATGAATGGATTCGTTGCCCCCTAAAACCTTGGAAAAGTGGTATTACTTGTCTTTTTTACTTGCTGGGTTCCCAATATACTCGATTTGGGGGAATATGCAAATTAGGTAAAATACATAATAATGCAAATAATATGCATTGCTAGAGGTTGCCACGATAGCAATTCATCTTTGATATCTTAAATACATACTTAGAACATAACTGACAAATAATAATCCGGAATTATTGCTTATTAGGAGCTGTAGCCACTGAAAATCAATAATATTCATAAATATGCAAATTAGGGGAAGCCATCTTGGATTTCAGAGTGTTTCCCATACAGCACTTACGAACGAGCACCGGAAATGGAATCCTTGCCTCAAAATACCCTAGAATACTAGTTTTTATCAATATTGTACTATTCCTAGATAGAAAATGACCCCTGACCTTATTTCACAAATATGCAAATTAGCTAATTATCTTTAAAATCGCCAAAATGCACCCTGGGACCAAAAAAAAAAAATGGAAACATCACTTTTTCTCATCAGTAATGTATTTATACCAAATTAAAAACTGTTTCCAAGATTATAGCAAACAAAATTGCTACTTTACATAACCTGATAGACTATAAGCAATCCCTCTCAATATGAGCGCCAAAGATTTGGAACATGGCTGAAGCAGTTTTAAAACAAGGGATAATAGGGACCGCTTCAAAGATCAGCATTCATGCACGCGCTGTAATCTAATAATTTATATTTGATTGAAAAATTATATGTAAACATGATCTCTGATGCTCAAATTTTCACAGAAGGAAGACTAAGATACCCTCATTCAGGAAATATCAAAATCCTGAATGATTCTCATATTTTTAACAAAATTTGACTATTTCAGCTAACAACAACCAAACTATTACCGCGACTTAACAGTCGTTTTGTGGTGTAAGGTCACATATATTCTTTTACCTTGTTGGCATTGAAAGTGAAAGTATTTTTTGGGGGAGAAGAGGTTTCCTCAAAGTTTTAAGCAAGACAAATTGGTACTTGATCGAATATTTAAGGGGTAGTTCAGTTTTTTGAAAAACTAAGTGTAAAAAAGAGCATACAATTTTAATGGCAGAATAAACTTTATTTTATCAAAATCGGTTCAGAAACGGCTGAAATATCAATAAATATATCCAATCGTAATAAATCTGGGGCCCAGATTTATTCTATGAATTTTTTTTAAATTGAAAAAATGCTTACACTTTTTTCAGAAATTTTCATAAGAGGTTTTAAAATAGTTGTTGATGATCTTGAAAGTAAATTTGTTTATGTTGAAGATGTTTGAAAAGAACAGTTTTAAGCAAGACAATTTGGTACTTGTTCACATATTAATTAGGAAAAAAATGTATCTGTCCAAAAGACAATTTCCCTTATGTACTGCTCTCAACACAGATGTATGAATGGGTACTTGGTATGATTGGAGGGTATAAATCTAAAGTGTTAGTGGCCTTATTACAGATAGACTATTTCTTTACATACACAGGCAATGTTTGATATATTCTTTTACATAGTCTGCATTAAAAGCAACAATTAAAATTTTTGTTTGAGATGTTCCCAATGTTTTAAGCAAGACAAATTGGTACTTGTTCAAATATTAATTAGAAGAAACAAAAAAATACCTGTCCCCCCCAAAAAAACTATATGTACTGCTCACTACACAGATGTATGCATGGGTCATCGGGATGATTGGAGGGTATAAATGTTAAGCATGAGTGGAATTGTTACGGGTAGTCTGCCTTGAATACCCCTAAGGGAGTGTAAAATGTGCTTGTCGCGTGTTTATTAACTTTTTGTGTGGCTGTATGTTTTAACCAAGGTAACATTAACATTGAACATTAATTAGAGATAATTATGAATCATATGTGACCGGCTATAGCAAAACCCTGCACTTGTCGGTAATTCATGTATTGAAGAAATTGGCATTTTAAGTTCACATAATGTGTGTGTAAAAGACTTATGATTGTAAAATTGAAACGATTATATCTTCGCCAATAATTGACCAATTTGTTAGAACAAAGCATCGAACAAAAGCTTGTGATTAGGCCTTTCTAATGGTATGAAAATCTACATTTTGATTTTTACCGACAAGTGCAGGGTTTTGCTATAGCCAGTCACATATTACGTGCTATAAAAATGTAAACAAAATAATTATTATTGTGTATACTATGTATGCTGCAAATAAGAACAAGAAGAAAGTCAACAAACTTTTGTATGTGCCCTGTTAAAATATGGTATGCTACTTCGATCAAATTAGCATAGAAAAATGTCTATGCTGTAGAAGATTTTTATTTTTGTGTGTGTTTTGTGTGTGAAATTGTAGGTAGCATTCTTTTAGAATTAATAGTCAAAATTGATTTTATTTTTTGTAGTTTTAATTGATATGTATTATGTGATTTAACCTATTTTGGGTTTGCATTGGCATAGCTACGGGGGAACGGGGGGGGGGGGGGGGGGGGGAGGCTGTGCCCCAAAAAAACAAAGGTAAGAAAGAAAGACATTAGGTGTGCCCTCCCAATCATTCTGACCACGCTATGCCACTGTTTGTCGTTATTGTCTGTTTTTCTTTATTCCAATCAACGCTAATGATTCATTGGGGGTCAATTGCCCGTCAATTGATCCATTTTATGGATGTTGAGTCTCAATCGGATTTGAGCTTGCCCCCCAATTACTAGGTCCTGCAGTGACTTAGCATGAGCAGACCAAAGAGCTATTATGTACTGGAGTCACGATAGATTCAAATCCTTTACTAGATGTTCAATGCCGCCACGGTCAGGTCAATTATGCATTGAAATGTGCTAATTTCAATTTTGACGTTTCGGTTGATTACATGTGACGCATTGGCACATTTCAAAGAGATTGCAGAATCTTCAGCAGTCAATTAGCTAGTTTGCTTCACTTGGCAGCATCGAAGATCGAACTTCAAATAAACCGCAGAGCTCCGCTTTTCCTTTTGTTGGCCTTTAGAATATAGACGGGTGTTTTAATCAATTAGTGACAGTTGTGACTCCATCCATAGTAACTCCTTGGTCAGACTGATTGTTTGGCACATTCGATGTATCATTATGTAATTATAATATCATTTTGTAAAGGATTTCCCCCTCATGCTTTGAATTGTTTTATTAAGTGATTGTGGGACATGTGCCACCCCCTCCCCCACCGATGGTACATGGTACAAAAACCATGGTACAAAACCCCAAAGAATATTATATAGAGAGCTTGTATAAGTGAAATTATTTTGGTATAAGATGATTTTGTAAAATCAGAGCTCTCTATTACGAAGTTCAACTGTAAACATTACGCACTGTACCATAAGCAATGCTCAAAATTAGCATAGGCCCGCTGGCTCAGGGCCACTTGAAAAGTAGCTTTGAGCCACCAAATTTTATTAATGCCAAATGGGCAACCAAAGATAACAAAATTTGTCATGTTTTCTTTGTTCAGGGCTACTGGTATTTTGAAAATCTTTTTTTACTTAGAATACTTGCCTGACTGGGCTACAAGGCAACTTTTTGTTTCTAGCAATGTCACATGACAATGCAGGGGCAATATTAGCACCATGGGGGCGTTTCACAAAGATCCTAAGTTGAACTTAACATTTGTAGCCTCGGAATAAAATATATTCAAAAACAAAAGTGCAAGTATTTTAGTCTTTTCATAAATTTTGCATCAAGAACATGAAATCTCCTCGATAATAGAAAATATAAATAATTTGAATCAACATTTCATGCCTTTGAAAAGGGACTTTTACAACAACAAAAATTCAAGATAACTAATGGCTTTCCATACTTTTAAAGTCCAACTTAGAGTTAAGTTCAACTTCTTTGTGAAACACCCCCCCCCCCCCCCCCCCCCCCGGGAGTGTTGCATCATGACAGACTTGATACAAGACCCCACTATATAATGTTTTTTGTTTGAATTATGGAAGTCAGTCTTTCTGAAATACTAGCTAGTAATTCACTTGTCTTTCCATTGACATGAGGCTTTTGTATAGGGCCATTCTTTGAAAAGTGAAACTTTTTCTGAAAAATTGAAGTTTTATTTTTCTGTAGTTTTGTTCCATTTTTGGAATGATCCATGTGTAAAGTTTCATGAAATACATGATTTGAAGTTTAAAATGAAACTTTTTTACTCATTTGCATAAATTTACATATTTCAATATTTTTCTAATAATCATAATTCAGAAAATAATCAAGATATCAAAAGGATAATTAGCAAGCTCATTCTTCTCACTTTCCTGTACAGGTTGATACCAACTTTGTAAAAATTCAACCTTTCATTCTTTTCTAAACCCGATATTATAA
Source organism: Echinarachnius parma (assembly GCA_037951105.1). Classification (NCBI taxonomy): domain Eukaryota; kingdom Metazoa; phylum Echinodermata; class Echinoidea; order Clypeasteroida; family Echinarachniidae; genus Echinarachnius; species Echinarachnius parma. The sequence continues at coordinate 24,249 of JBAMJV010012519.1, forward strand.
AATTCCCATTTTTCCATTCATATTGTACATGTCACACACGTGACCACCCCAAAATTTCACACACGTGACCAGACGTTGCCACATAATTAAGTACTATAAAAAACAACGGTTTGATATAATTCTCACTCATTGCTATTGTTGTACTTACAAATGTATAGTACTTCTCTGGTAATAAGATGAACATTATAGCTATTCATATTTTAAAGAATTTTCCAAATGAAATTTAGTTATGAAAAAAGCGCTCCGTGCGAAGTCACACACGTGACCCATGCCATTTGACCTCTGACATTGAGTTACGTAATTCTTATAAAATCTTTTGTGTTAAGTTTGAAAGACCACAACATATTCAAGTCACATATGAAGTAAAAATCATTAAAGTCTCATACTTACTGAAATATAAGCATCCCATTTCAAAATTTGTCATGTTTTGGGTCACACACGTGACCAAGAATGGCCCTATACAGAGGTTGTATTTTTCTACCACAAATATTTTTATAAGCATTTCCTTAATCTATAGTATGTATCTATGTATGTATATATATGTATGTATGTTTGATATTAAATGAATAATTTGTTTTTAGAAAGTATGAGGAGTATCAAAACGTTGTCTTTTGTTTGAAAAAATCCATCGTAACGTGGATGCCCAACTACAGAGATGAAGGGAAAAAAAGGGAAATTTAATTTTTGGGGCTTAATTTTCAAGCTTGCCTGCATTGAAAACTAAAATATGTTATGCATTGAACTCTATGCAAATTTATGGGGGCTCTTATGGGGGCTTATGATTTTCACGGGCTCTTTTTGGAATTTCGGGGACGAATTCGACCTGAGCCCCGTGTATTTCTTTTATGGTGTAGCCAGGAATTCTCCAAGGTGGTGGAGCTTTTGGATTTTAGCTATTCAAAGCCCCTCCCCCCCCCCCCCCAAAAAAAAAGAGAAAAAAAGAGGGGGAAAAGAAGAAAAAAGTACCTGCTAACAAGCAAGGAAACAAAAAAAAATGCCTGTCTGGGCGCTCGGGCCACGAGCCCCCGGTCCACGGTCCTCGCTGTGCCACTGAATGGGTGCCATATTTTACTCGCCCACTTGACCCAGCTAGTTTGTTGAGTTTCAACGTTTGTGCACTTAATCTGTCAAATGATATACATGTATATATGCATTCATATATACATTCATTTGATTGCCTATATTTGAATTTCACCAGTGTCTCGCCTTAATGGGCTATTCTTCACATATAGCATATATTTCAGTATAATAGGGAGCTTTGAACCATGTATCATGTTTATCAGGGTAAAAACAAAAGAATATGAAAAACACATGCTAGCAAAATGACCTTGTTTAAAGAGATATTTGTTGAATCGGAGCTCATTGTAACGAGGTTCTTCTGTGTAGTGAAGCATATTATATTGATTATGTTTGTGTGGTTGTGAGTGCATTTTGTGTGGTTACATATGTGAGTGTGTGTGTGTGTGTGTGTGTGTGGGGAGGGGGGGGGGGGGTGGGGGAGTGTCAGATTTGAAAGAGCATACAATTTTAATGACAGACTAAACTTTATTTGATCAAAATCAGTTCAGAAACGGCTGAAATATCCAGAAACATAACCATTTGTAATAATTGTTGGGCCCCACAATTATTCGATAATTTTGAACCAGCCGTTAGAAAAAATGTCAACAATGCTTCCTATTTTCAAAAATTTACAAAAGAGGTTTTTAAATAGTTGTTGATTATTTATCTAATCAGTATTTCAACAAAACATCACATGCATAATATTTTATTTAAAATGGATGAAACCAATGAGTTTTTAAGAGAGCGCTCTCTGGAGTTTTAATGGCTCTTTTTAAAATGATAACAGGCTTTTTATTTAGTCGTTTGTAATTTTGTATTCCTTTCGAGCATGGTGGAGTTATAATTATGAGTTTGTAAAGTAATGGTGCAGGTTTTGGATACTTAAATTCAGTTTGACCAAAATTGTTCTCTCTTTACCAAAACTCAACTATCCCTTTAATGACCGAAGAGATATGTTTATAACGAGGTTATGCTTTTACATACTATTTGGAGGAAGAAAAACAAATTGCATAACGTACATGGTAGGGAAATATGCCATAACCTTGTTCTTTGACATAATTTTATGTTAGATTTAATCCCCTACTGCCCATTGATTCCCAATCTTATGTTACCATACCGTAGAAACCCGCTGTGAAGCACCTATCGATGTCTTGCTGTGGTCTTGTTTTTAAAGAGCGCTCTCAGAGTCCGAAAGGGAGACATTATTCAAGAATGCAAATGATGGTCATGAATAATTGAATATTCATGAGAATAATAATGAAGGTGAATCTCATGAAAACGCCGCCTAAAAATAGACAAACAATGTGTTGTGATTTGTATGTGACTGTGTTTGATATGGGTTGTGTACAGGGGATCCCACTCCTACGAAGGCTCCTGTCCCCGTTGTTAGTGAAAATTCAAACAGATGAATCAACTCGCGGGAACGAACATTTGTAATGAAGGTATATAAGGATAATTATCTTAAATGCAGATAATCACAGTATAGCGTTCAATGTAGTACTATCAACGTTCATGCCCCCCGTTTGTCAGGTAAACGTTTACCACTACCCAGCAAACACAAAACGTTTACAAAACGTTTACAAAACGTTTTTATTAGGTCCCGTAGGTCTTCGTCTTTAATGAACCTTTACAAAACGTTTACAAAACGTTTTTATTAGGTCCCGTAGGTCTTCGTCTTTAATGAACCTTTACAAAACGTTTACAAAACGTTTTTATTAGGTCCCGTAGGTCTTCGTCTTTAATGAACGTTTAAAAAACGTTCTTAAAACGTTCTGCTGGTCCTTGCACATGAAAGCAAATACATGAAAGGTTTTTTATTGGTTTTTCTAACGTTTAAACAACGTTCTAAAAACGTCCATTTGGAACGTTCTAAAAACGTTTTCAACCTTCCACAAATACACGTTTTTAAAACGTTTTCACAGAACGTCCAAATAACCAACTTTGAACCTGTTTAGAACGTTCAGAAAACGTCCAATTGTTAGTTGGGTACTACTACTACTACTACTACTACTACTACTACTACTACTACTACTACTACTACTACTACTACTACTACTACTACTACTACTACTACTACTACTACTACTACTACTACTACTACTACTACTACTACTACTACTACTACTACTACTACTACTACTACTACTACTACTACTACCAGTGGCGTAGCGAGGGTCAAGTGATTGGGGGGCACAGCTGCGAGGGAGCGGAGCGACCAAGCCCGAGGGCGCGTAGCGCCCGAGGGGGGGAGGGTGTGGGAGGGGGGTGTCCCCCCTCCCACGGTAGGGAGCTTTTGCAAATTTTTACTTGAAATAATGCAATTTGGTGCATACCTTGGAAGGAAATTTGATAATACTGAATTAAAGAAATCATTTCCCTCATGATAAAGTATACACACACAATCAAACCTACGTGTACACACACACCAGACTCAAATACTCTCACGCCGTATGCTTGTCTACATTTATTTGGGGGAGGGTGTGGGAGGGGGTTCACCCCCTCCCAATTGTTTTGAATTTTTTGAAATTGGTGTTTAAAATATCACTGTAGAAGTATGGTCATTATTGTCTTAATCATTGTCTTAATCATGGGTGTTAAAATGGTATATAATAGTGAATCTACTGGTTACGTATTTTAAAACGGTAATAGCGAGGAAAGCCCGTGAGATGGATCCACGTGATCCTGTATACTATAGAGCCATCGATATAGTCTAGGGCATTGAGCTCCAATGGAACTAAGCAAAAGTGGAGGGGAGACATTGCGAGGAAGCGAAGCGACCGATTGGGGGAGGGTGTTGGAGGGGGTGTCCCCCTCCCATAGTAGGGAGCTTTCGTATTTTGGGGCCTGAAATTGTGCGATTTGGTGCACACCTAAGACAGAAATTTCAAGTATGGAACCAAACATACTTAATGACAAAGGAGGGGGACAATCTCCTCCCCTTTCTAATGTGGGGGACATAATATTCAAATTTTATTTGCATTCAGCGCATATGGACCGAATCTACTAAAAGATATGTTATTTAAAATTATTTTATTTTCCGATGAAAGTGTGCTATAGACATGATAGATGCGGGTCTAATCAATTTCGTATATATCAGTATTTCAGAATATGCGCGCGAAGCGCGCGGCAAAAATTAAGATTTACAGTCCTTTTCAAACTAAAAAAAAACAGCTATGCTCGGGTCCCTTGAATTAGTTTCAGTAGGCCTATGCTCAACTGATGCAGATATCGACTCTGGAGAAGATGACTGGTGCTCCTTCAATCATGATCATCAACAATATGCCTAGATTATGCATCATGAATTAATGGAACGGGTGCATTTGGAGTGAAGAAATTAGCAAAAGAAGTTTGTCTTTACCTATATAGACATTTAGGACTACGTAGTGCAGTTATGCGCCTTTATAGCCTGCATGAAGGCGTCAAAATTATCTATAAAAGCGGGAGGCAGATTCAAGATCCTAAAAGGGCCCTTTGTATGATAAACGATTTACCATGCTAGGAAGTTTGTTAGGCCTATACGCGCTCTATGTCTTCTGAAATGCGGTGAGCGTCGATCCTCGCGCACGGGACTGAAAATTTGCATAAGGCGCTATATTGGAAGGATTCTTCAAACTGATATAGGTGCGCTATTGCTAGTACCTAGGGAACGACTGTTATGTTATTGGTTATTATCGTTGATAATGGTTATTATCACACATTAAATAAAACGTGATAATAATGAATGATATACATTGTAGACACATTTGGCTTCATGTCGGGTCGTCATTTTTTTTTTTTTTTTTTTTTTGCCAAACGATTGGGGGGGGGGGGGGGCACGTGCCCCCCCGTAGCTACGCCACTGACTACTACTACTACTACTACTACTACTACTACTACTACTACTACTACTACTACTACTACTACTACTACTACTACTACTACTACTACTACTACTACTACTACTACTACTACTACTACTACTACTACTACTACTACTACTACTACTACTACTACTACTACTACTACTACTACTACTACTACTACTCCTGCAACCAGTGGCGCCGATTCCATCCGAAAACACAATGCATTGGGGGGGGGGGGGGGGGGGGGGGGGCGAGCATTGTTTGTGAACAATGCTCTGCCCCCCCAATGCATTGTGTTTTCGGTGGAATCGGCGCGCCTGCCTGCAACAACATATGATACTATTTCTACGACTACTGCTACTACTTATTCAACTATTATACTACTACTACAAGTACTTCAATTTCATACTTCTGCTGCTACTACTTTTAATACAATAATTTAAGGATAAATGTCTTTAATTTGGCCTTTTGTTAGTTTGTCGGGGACTGCCCTAGATAAACCTTTTGTTGGCTTTTGGTGATTCCCCACATTCAAATACAGTTTATACTTTCCTCCTTACTTCTCTTTTCTCAATCTATGTATTTTTTCTTCCTGCATTGTTTGTATATATTGTTTGAACAATATTTGTTTAGCTGCACATTTGGCACTGTACATACACTACACCGACCGCTGCACAGTACAAATACGGTATACGCCAGATGGTGGACTGTACTTTCTAAGAAGAAGAAAAACCGCTTGGTTCTAGAAAAATAATCCCTGACTGAACTGTACTTGATAATAGAGCAGATATCTTTTTTGTATTATGGTCAACGGTCACGATTATAGATCTATGTATATTTGCAAAACAAGTGTTTTGCGCTTTAGTGACTCTCTTTCTTTCTTACCCACTCATATTAGTGATTGTGGTATGTTGTCCCGAGGGGCCTACCGGTAACCCTCCCCCTCCCCCCTATGATTTTCCGACTAACTACCGCTATACTACTACTACTACTACTACTTACTACTACTACTACTACTACTACTACTACTATAGTCTTTTGACAAGCCTGTCTCGTCTGAACTGAGTTGAATGCAAGGAACGACTGGACAGCGCGACTACAATGCACACTCTCTTGGCGAGACAGTCTTTTCGCAAATGGATTGCTCTCCGATGAACTTCTTTTGTTAAGTATTGAATTCCTCTACCTATGAGTTGCGCCCAATCAGGAAGCCGGGTTATCACGACTCATGCAGTATGCATCATTCCCCAACGCAAGACACAAACTATACCACAGTGAACCGACGCTGCACGCTGAAGCAATACAAAAGGTCCGATGCAAAGCAACACACACACATACACGCACACGTCCCGAGGTCACACACAGAAACACACACAGCCTACACAGGGATGTGTTTGTGTATACAATGATATGTACTGGGCGAGTATGCCGACGTACACGTAGTTCATATTTAAATGGGAGAGGCAAAGAGACGTTTGACTGTACAGAAAGACGTGTGCTCAATGCAGTAGATATATCACAAAACTATGCATGATTCATTAAATCAAGCTTATGCATATTCATGAGCCAGTAGATGCGTAAAGGCGAGGGGATCGCACGTGAATTCATCATTTGCCAGATAGCCTCCATCAGGCGTTCAGTCGTTCCTGATCTTGCATGCAGCGCAGCCATTGCTTGCTTGAGACACGAAGCCTTGTTAAAGGCTACTACTACTACTGCTACTGCTACTGCTACTGCTGCTGCTACTGCTGCTGCTCGCTGCTGCTGCTGCTGCTGGCTGCTGCTGCTGCTGCTGCTGCTACTGCTACTGCTACTACTACTGCTACTACTACTACTACTACTAGCTACTACTACTACTACTTCTACTACTACTACTACGACTACGACTGCTACTGCTACTGCTACTACTACTTATCGGTTCTTATCGGTTCTACAGATAGTGAGAAGAAAAAAAAAACAGATTAAATACGGACTGTCAATATTCAAAGAGTACTGCTCTCTCACTGATGTGAATTTTGACGATTTAGCGAGCACAGACATTGGTGAATTAGACAAGCTAGTTTTGTCGCGGTTTTCGCACGGCGCCTGGTTAGGTTACGCCGGTGCATGCAGTGTGGGTACTTTGTGCATTGAATATTATTTTGTAATATTTTTTTGTTGGAAGGATATAAAATAAATATATCATGCACTATTTCGAGCCACTAGTGAAATTATGGATTCCTCGGTGACAGAAAAGGCACTATTTTCTTCGGGGCTGTGCCCCTCAGAAAATAGTGCTATTCCTGTCACCTCGGAATCCATAATTTCAACTATAGAGGCTCTCTGTGTATGGTATATTTGTTTAATGTATACCGGATTACGCATCGGTAATCAACCAATAGGAATGCTCGATTTCCCTTCTTTATGACGTCATCATCTTATATAAATATGTATTCTATCTCGAATGTATGTGGTTTCATAGTCGTTATGCCAGGGACAATATAGTCCCTGTTCAAGCTTTTGAAATAATAACAATATTCGGTTGAGAAAGAAATGGCGCTATGTCAGTTTTTTAACTGTTCAAAAAGTGTCATAGCGCTTTTCTCTTTCTCAATTACAGCTTGTATTGACATCGGAGTAACCTTGTATCTTTAAACCTTTCAAAAGAAAAAGAAAAAAATATCAAATTTGATCGGTCATATATCTCTTCTTATTAAAGGGGTAGTTTAGTTTTGGTAGAGAGGGCGCTGCACATCACAATTTTTGTGTGAGGTAATGAAGAACTTAGTGTCGAATTTGAGAGAACATGCAATTTTAAATGGCAGAATAAACTTTATTTGGTCAAAATCGACCCAGAAACGGCTGAAATATCATTAAATATATCTGATCTTATAACTATTTGGGGCTCAAATAATTAGATGATTTAAAAAAAAAAAAAAAAAAAATGCTTGCAAAAGCGTTTTTTAAATAGTTGTTGATGACCTCTCTATTTAATCATTATTTCAATAAAACATCATATGCATAATTTTGTATGAAAAATGGTTGAAACCAATGCCTTTCTGGAAAGCGCCCTCTTGTGTTTTAATGGCTCTTTTTGAATTATAACAGGCTTTTTACTAATAGTCGTTTGTAATTTTGTATACCTTTCGAGCATGGTAGAGTTATAACTATTAGTTTATAATGTTACTGTCCAGGTTTGGTTACTAAGGTTCAGCCTTACCAAAACTGTACTACCCCTTTAAGTAATGTTGATTATAGGTTGTATTGTATAATATGTTGTATAGGCTATCCCTCTTTAGAATATTAACCAATTTCGGCAATTCAACCGCGAGAGTGGGGGACTTGAAATTATGTAATCTAACGCACACCTTGGAAGGACATTTTGATTTGACATCTGAAATGAAAATAAATGCATTTTATTGTCAATGTTGATAAATAAATTCAATTAAATATTTATAATACTAAATATATATTCACAGTTCAGTTTTATAACACATCCTTTTGATAATAATAACATATTTTACACCGAAGAGAAATACATTTTACCCTGGATTTAAAAAAAAATTCATCAACTTTTATTTACACTATTTACACACATTTGAATTGAAGATCGCAACTTATAATAAAAACTGTTTTAAATGATTGGCAAAGACTTTTCCGTCTTTTAAATTCATCGATAAGTAAATTTAACATCAATCGTAAATATCTTTTTAACGAAAAGAAAATTTGAAAAACCGAAACCTGTCCCATGCTTTTATTGTTAATACGAATACAAGGTATGAGGGAACCGCTGGAATTCCAATTGGATTTTGAGGATTTGGACAATGTTACTAATAAGTCCCTTTAATCATTGCATTAAAGTCCCTTTAACAAGATTCAATATTTTACCCTTATAGCTAGGAACACACTGCTTGAGATTTATAAATTGCTGAAGTCTAAACGTTTCCGGGGGTTCAACAGACCCCATCAATGGTTCTAGTACATGAGCACCTTGACACATCACATGCAAGGCTCCTCGATACTGAATTGCCATGCAGGGGCGGTGGATTTATACATTTCACGGGCGGGTATTGGATTTCTTCCGATATTTCTGTATTTAACGATGCTTAGGTTCGGATTTTACCACACAAGCCCTATTTAGATACTTATTCAACAATATTGATCAATATAGATGTTTTCGGCTACTTTCCCAAAACTGGTATTGGGCTTTAAACCCCATCTTGAAAGTACTAAAATGCACAAATCCAAAACTTCCCCCCTAGACCCCCTGGCTGGTGTGTCATTCCGGTTGAACACTATTTTTCTGCCCCCCCCCCCCCCCCTCCCCCAGTCCTCAAATTCTTCAAAATTCTATAAATAGCTCTCTAAACAGTGTCTCTGAAAAATTTTGCTCCCCAAGCGCAAAACCGTATCGACGCCTCTGTGTTGTTATGGATTTTTGGTATTATTGTTGGGGGCACTTGCATGGGGGGCACTGTTTCATATATAGTCGTTATGCCAAGGACAATAATATAGTCCCTGTTCAAGCTTTTGAAATAATAACAATATTCGGTTGAGAAAGAAATGGCGCTATGTCACCTGTTCAAACAGTGTCATAGCGCTTTTCTCTTTCTCAACAGCTTGTATTGACATCGGAGTAACCTTGTATCTTTAAAGGGATAGTTGAGTTCTGGTAAGGAGAGTACAGTTTTAGTGAAACTGAATTTTAGTAAACCAAAACCTGCATCATTACATTACAAACTACTAGTTATAACTAGAAAGGAACACAAAATTACAAATGACGTAGTAAAGATCATGTTATCATTCAAAAAGAGCCGTTAAAACGTAAGAGGGCGCTCTCTAAACACTCATCGTTTCAACCATTTTGAATAGAATATTGTGCATGTGATGCTTTGTTGAAATAGTGATTAGATAGAGAAATAACAACAACTATTTAAATACCTATTTTGTAACTGTTTTGAAAAGAGGAAGCATTGTTTTGAATTTTTAACGGCTGGTTCAAAATTCTCTAATAACCCGGGGCCCCGGGTTTATTACAAATTGTTATATTTATGGATATTTCAGCCGTTTCTGAACCGATTTTTATCAAACAAAGATGATTTTATTGTTTAAATATTATGCTCTTTCAAATTTTACCACTCAGTTTTTCATTACCCTCACAAACCAATTAAGTAGTCTAGCGCCCTCTCTACCAAAACTCAACTTTCCCTTTAAACCTTTCAAAAGAAGAAAGAAACAAAAATCAAATTTGATCGGTCATATCTCTCTTCTCATAGCCCGGTCACATATCAACGGATTGCGCAAACGGATGTCAAACGGAGAGCTAATTTTTCCATCCGTTCTATACGTTTATTGTCCGTTCCTTGTCCGGTGATGTACGTTGTTCTATGTTTTGTACATGGAGCAATGGAGACGACTTTCATCACCGGATAATTTAATTTCGCAAATTGTCTATTCGTTGGGCATACGTTTCCGATATTCCGTTGATATCTGGACCGGGCCATTAATGTTGATTATAGGTTGTATTGTATAATAGGTTGTATAGGCTATCCCTCTTTAGAATATTAACCAATTTCGGCAATTCAACCCGCGAGAGTGGGGGACTTGAAATTATGTAATCTAACGCACACCTTGGAAGGAAATTTGATTTGACATCTGAAATGAAAATAAATGCATTTTATTGTCAATGTTGATAAATAAATTCAATTAAATATTATAATACTAAATATATATTCACAGTTCAGTTTTATAACACATCCTTTTGATAATAATAACATATTTTACACCGAAGAGAAATACATTTTACCCTGGATTTAAAAAAAAATTCATCAACTTTTATTTACACTATTTACACACATTTGAATTGAAGATCGCAACTTATAATAAAACTGTTTTAAATGATTGGCAAAGACTTTTCCGTCTCTTAAATTCATCGATAAGTAAATTTAACATCAATCGGTAAATATCTTTTTAACGAAAGGGAAATTTGAAAAACCGAAACCTGTCCCATGCTTTATTGTTAATACGAATACAACAAGGTATGAGGGAACCGCTAGAATTCCAATTGGATTTTGAGGATTTGGACAATGTTACTAAGTCCCTTTAATCATTGCATTAAAGTCCCTTTAACAAGATTCAATATTCTACCCTTATATGAACACACTGCATGCTTTAGATTTATAAATTGCTGAAGTCTAAACGTTTCCGGGGGTTCAACAGACCCCATCAATGGCTCTAGTACAGGAGCACCTGGACACATATCACGTGCAATTAGGCTCCTAGATACTGAATTGCCATGCAGGGGGGCGGTGGATTTATACATTTCACGGGCGGGTATTGGATTTCTTCCGATATTTCTGTATTTAACGATGCTTAGGTTCGGAATTTACCACGCAAGCCTTTTTAGATACTTATTCAACAATATTGATCAATATAGATGTTTTCGGCTACTTTCCCAAAACTGGTATTGGGCTTTAAACCCCATCTTGAAAGTACTAAAATGCACAAATTCCCCCCTAGACCCCCTGCTGGTGTGTCATTCGGTTGAACACTATTTTCTGCCCCCCCCCCCCCCCCCCCCTCCCCCAGTCTTCAAATTCTTCAAAATTCTATAAATAGCTCTCTAAACAGTGTTTAGTGCTCCCCAAGCGCAAAACCGTATCGACGCCTCTGTGTTTGTTATGGATTTTTGGTATTATTGTTGGGGGCACGTGCCCACGTCGGTAAACCACTGGCCCGAGTCCAGTTGTTGCTTGCTTTATATTCTTTTCATTTTGGGGCTTAGAATAGCTATTTAAAAAAAGCTTAAAGGCGCACTAGAAGGTTGGAGCCCCCTCATCGTTTGTATGACTATGTTTAATAGGGTGTCTGGATAACAAACTAGCTATCTTTGATATTTCTGGATGAATGTTAGAATATCTGTTTTGGTGTTGACGATCCTGATACTGGAGAGAAAAACTATTTTGGTGGAACAAAGTAGTACAGCCATTTTAAATGCAGCATCAAATTTGTTTTTATGAACAGTTTTAAGCCCTTTTAGGAGGAAACGGGCTGAGAAAGTGGTTACTGACAACACAAATTTCGAGTCTTTTTGGGGCCAGCAACAAATAGTTTTTTTTTTAATGAACTGATTACAGACGCAAAGTTAGCAAATGTCATGTTCTTTCTATTTATTTTTACCACTGTCTTATTGGCAGAAAGGAAGTATATTAAAGAAAATTATCTTTCAAAACATGCTAATCATGAGGTAAATACTAAATAGACATTCACTGAGATCACATATGTATGCGTTGAATATGAAGCAAAAATGTCACTTTTGGTTTGCGAATCAACGTAAGATTTCGTGCATAAATACAAATTGCCGTGCACCATACACCCTATTGTTCCCCGCGTCGAATCACATCGACCGCCCGCCAACGTTGCCAGATCTGGCATAATTATGCTTTCTGGCATAATTTTGACCCTTTTAGCATCTGGCATTATGCCTGGCATAATTTGACTTTTTTTTGCATAATTCTGGCAGAATTTGGAGGGAAAAAAAGGTATCGACAATCATCACCAATGATCTCGACCTGAATTTTTTTCGAAGGATCCTAGTCTCGGCCTCGGAATTTGTGTAAAAATCCTGGTCTCGGTCTCGAAAATTTTGCACCTGACCTGGTCTCGGTATCGAAAATTTGAAAGGTACTTGGTCGTGGCTTCGAAAATTTTCTACGACTACCCCCCCCCCCCCCCCAGGGGCGTCGATCACGGGGGGGGGGGGGATATATCCCCCCAATATTTCAGGTGGGGGGGATGGCCTGTTTTATCATTCCCCCCCCCCCCCCCAATATTTGGGGTTCACAAATATATAATAACATTAAAATTAAGGAGCATTGCCCCCTCTCATGAATGGAAGTTGTTACTATAGTCTTCTTTAAACCACTTTTTGATAATGCTAAACTGCCCAAATCCAAAATCTTCCGGGGCTGCGCCCCTGGAACCCCCATTAAGGTTATTTGACCCAGTACCAGCCATGTACTCATTAAATAGTTTTTTATTCAGGACTTCTCTCTTGGCAAACTTTCAGGCGATCCTGGCCCACTGTGCGTTTGCGCTTCGCTCACTAAAATTGAGCTAACTATTCAATAGTTAATTGTATTTCTGGATATTACAAATCCCAAAGCTTCCGGGGGCTTCGCCCCCTGGACCCCCAATAAGTTTTCCAATATGGGTATCCCTTGACTTATTCTATTCAGGGTTCCATCAGGATGATTGCAATCGACAGTATTTATCTATCAGGCTAAAATTCATCCATACTTGGACAGTGCCCTCATCATAACATGATGCTTGCAATGTGCACTTTCAATCTCTAAACAGCTAATTCAAAAGCCAATTAACTAAAGAATAGTTAACTCTATATTTGCATATAGACAACATCTTTATATCTGGATATTACAAATCCCAAAGCTTCCGGGGGCTCCGCCCCCTGAACCCCCAATAAGCTTCCCAATGTGGGTATCCCATGACTGATGCTATTCAGGGTTCCATCAGAATGCTTGCAATATATGTATCTATCAGGATAAAGTTCATATTGGACAAAGCCCAGCTCATAACATGATGCTTGCAATGTGCACTTAATAATCTTCCAATTTATAAACAGCTGAATTCAAGCTTTCAAGCTTTGCCCCCCCCCCCCCCCCCCCCCCCTCAGCCATAAAAACCCGGGCACGCTGCTGGGTTGTCGCTTCGCTCCCTCGCCAGAGATGGTCAAAATGACGAATCATCCCCCCAATGGCGAGAAGAAATCGACGCCCTTGTCCCGCCCCCCCCCCCCCCCCCCCCCCGCTTACAGGATTCTCAACCAATGGGTTGTCTATGGAAAATTTGGGACATGACTTGGTCTCGAGAGGTTTGGCATAATTTTCGCTGATCCCTAGCAGAATAGTATTATTTTCGCTGCCCACGCTGCCGCCGGCGTTCTTGATATAATTATTGGTATTCATTCACATGACACATTACTAAATGTACCCCATACGTGCAATCAAGGGTTCGGTCTTGCCTAGTTATAAGAAGTAAATATTTCTTATTTTATTCTTTGCTTTTTACGATATTGCCATCGCAATGGTCAAATCATTTAATCGGAGAGTGTGGATTAGACTCGTTGTCATTGTTGTGATCGTTTTGGTCGTGATCGCGACATACTCTAGTCATGAGAGTATCACGTTAAAAGGTAAGCCTTAAATATTTTAAAAGGATTTATAGTAACAGTGTAACAAACAAAAGGCGGTTCTCAAATACCACATTGTATTAGTATTACCAATAGAAGCATGGAACAGGATTCCGTTTTCCAAATTTCTCTTTCGTTATAAAGATAGATATGACTGAAATGTTCTTATATAAAATTCTCTTGTGGATGATTTCAAGTTAGTGTGCAAAAAGTCAGTTCAATGAGTTGATGAATATCACTTTGCATTTTCGCTCATTATATCGTCATATGAATCTCATTTACCATGGAATTTTCACACATCACTCATGCAGTGGACATATCGGTTCACCGAAAAAATACATTTAATTAACCCTTCATCAGCTGCCTTTGTACATATCAACGAAGTTACTATAGATCCCTTTAGGGAAGCTTACTCGTATTATTATTATCATTATTATTATTATTATTATTATTATTATTATTATTATTATTATTATTATCATTATTATTATTATAATTATCTATTCGCCCAAAAAGTATAGAACAGTGCACAATACAACACAAATATTTACAATTATACTAAATCATATACAAAATATAGATTACAACTGAGACAATAGAACATAGGAAGGAGCAGTATGTGGGCCAGGGTTCACACAAGCGAAGTTCATCCCTGTTACCCTAGGGCATGTGGACCCGCACACACTGGTTCCAAGATATGCAGCAATATGAAACATAAATAACATAAATAACAATATACTAGCAGTTTAAGAATTATCTGTCACTGTCCAATTAGTATATCTACATTCGAATTTTTAACCACATTGAAAAGGAAATAAATTGATTCTAATTATTATATCAACAAATGTGGCTCATATACATTTTTATAGAGAAAATGTGTTATGTGACGTGGTTCATAACTCATGAAAATCAACTATACAGAAAATGTTTCAGAGGTGAAACTCAAAACATTTAGCTACCATCACCTCCAAATCCAAGATGAGGTCCAACGCGGCAGCCGATTTGACGGTCAAAAAAGAAAAGGCAAATATGTACTGTATCTAAATTCAACCGTCACCTAGCATCAGCAAAGATATTTGAAAATGCATTTAAAATTT